>JAVJIF010009680.1:0-137500 GCA_038442645.1 Agave tequilana | reverse complement strand
ACTTGTTTTGCAAAATCAATGGTTGAAAAGGAAGTAAGGGAGATTACCACATAAACTTTAAATTTCATTTGAGAGAAAACATAACATTAACTTCATAGTTTGTAGGCCAAAGACTTGCAAAAGATAGAACTTGACGTAGATGAAACTATAATTACAGAAAAAAAATGATTTTTCACGATCTACTCACATAATAACTAAATGAAGTGAACACCATCTCAAAGCCATAGTAACTAACACAGAGTGTGACATCTCAAAAGCCATTCCAAATAGTAATACATGAGTGGCGACCATTGCAACAACAATGCTCATTATCTCAATGGAACCAACACAGGTTTTCAGTTTACATGTCAAATATGGATTAGAGGAATGTGTAATGCTTCAAACATCAATAGTATGAAAGATGGTGGAAAACAAGTAGATGAGTGCAAGTGGGGGTATTGAGTGGTGTGGCTTTTAGCCAAAAGGCCAAGGCTTTCAAGGTGATGGAGGAGAAGGCACAGAAGAGGATTCGTTAGCTATTTAGAACTCAACTATAGTGCAAGACCAACTGATTGAATTGAAATGCAATAATTAATGCTATGATGAGTCATGATGTATGCATGGCCTACGAGGAGTAGAAACATGTAGAGGGGTACAATTGAAATTTTAGAAAGATGATGCTTACCAAGATTATCATGCATGCCTCCTACTTGATAAAGGGTGGTTACTGAGAGAGCTGCCTATTTGATTAAAGTCTGACCACCGAGGGACATAACCTGATTGCAAAACTTAAAAGACATCACAAGGAAGTAGTCCCAAAATATCTCATGTATTAGTGCAGATGCAGATGTGTTTGAAATCTTATAGTTGCTTGATTATTGATGGTTCATGCAGATGTTATGCATTTGTAAACCATAATGTATAATTGCTTCAAAATTTTCACTTACGGAGTAGGAATGATAGCTTGTTAGCTAATAATAGGTGACCTCTAAGACTGCATCATGCAATCAAATAATAGTACTGCTCCTCAAGAAAACAAAGACCAGCAACACTGGTATTATATCATACACAAAAGGATCCAAAGAAATAAGGCAATATGATATAAATATTAGTGGACATATCATACAACTGTATTTCCTTGCATAGAAACAAGCCAATAAAACAAGCAATAAAAGAAAAGGAATAGTTTAAGCTCTTTTCTTAGACTTTTGTGACCTTCTCACACAATATACCTGTGACTTGGAACAAAAAATACAGCTTTCAAGTTTAGCTTGTTAGCAAACAAGGGAATTCATTCTTAACTTTTGAAGTATGAAAGAATCAAAGTGTAAATGTATTAGTGACAGAGTTATAATTCAATTAGAAATATGAGAGGTAACTATTGTAATAAGTATTCATGACATGAATAGAAGAAAACCTTTAGAATGTAATTGCTAAAAAAACATGGATTGGCAAAGCCAGACCCATCTTTTTATATGCCGACACTTTTGACGGCTTGTGCATTTTTCTTGCATCTGCCCTGCTGTAGATATGTAGTTGTCACGTTACTTTGTATGGAAAGAGGTTCTTAAGATCGCCATAAATCTGAAAATTGGTAAATACTAGCAAATATTGTCATTTTTAAGCAGGCTTTTACCCATATGTTGAACTATGGATGGCTAGAAAGGGTAGAACATGAAAAATATGTTTATTATTTATTTTTATAAGTTCATAAATGACAAACACTACAGACATGACCAACATATATGCAAGAATTGTGAGGAGAGAGTGTAAAATCTTGATGGTAGATTTTTTAACTCATTGGAGATGAGAGTGCCATCAAAGATCAAAGGCAAAGGAAAAACTTTGTTCCCAGCTGAATGTTGGCCCGGAGGCCTTCCACTCTAGTTTTGATGATGATTAACTCATGTAGTTATGTTTACTAATAATCTTATGATTTTAGTTTCAGATCATTAACCAAGATATTAGTTGGTGATTGCTTCAACAAGATGGTTTTTGAAGCCTTTCACATGGTGATTCCAGTGCCTGAGCATCAAGATCATACATTTGCACTCGGTGGATCATGTTTGGGATCGAGTCGGCTTGAAGATGGAAGTTCATCAAGAAGACTTAGGTATCCTTAGTTTAGTTTAGTGTGTTTAGATCCATGTGTAAAGATTAGATAGTTGATATGCTCAAGTGCACAACACACACATTTTATGGTTTTTCGGTTTTTGATTTAACCGATATTTGTTTTCATGAATAGTAAATCAAAACAAGTTTAATTGGTTTATGTATAGTAGATTCTTTCTATACATGCATGCTTAAACTTCTTATACAAACTTATTTTGACTTCCCTATTCATGTATTGAAAAATCAAAGTTTGAAAAATACAAGATTTGTTTTTGGTAAAATTTTCAAGACATCAAAAGGAGTTCATATGTTTGATATTTGTCTTGAAATTTTTTTCACATGTTTATATATCAATGAAAAATGATAAAATAATTTTTATGAAATTTTAAAAGTTTTATGGGATTTATTAAAATATTTTTAAAACTCAGTTTCTGACCCAGAACTGTGACTGACAGGCCAGGTCGGTCGACCGCACGGTCGACTGAGCCAGGATCCGGTCGACCGGGCGATCGACTGACGTGCACAGACCTGTGCACGTCTGCTGGCACAGTGGGCCGGTCGACCGGACCAGAGAGCTTTGCTCTCTGTATTTTTGCGGTCGACCGGGCTGCTCCAACGGTCGAAAAATCAACCGTTGGCGGTCGACCGCCAACCTGTCAGGCTGAATTTTCAGCCTAACGGCTAGTTTTCTATTGGGCCTATAAATACCCCATCTTTTGGAGTTTTTGACAAGACTTTTGACAAGAAAATTTTCAGTGTTTCTCTAGTATTTTTAAAAGATTTCAAAAGAATTTTTGGGCTTTAAACTTTCAATCATATTTGTTTTAAGTTTTGAAAAAATCAAAGAAAATAGTATTTGGGAGATTTGTGTTTGTTCTTCATTTCCATTATCTTCAAAAGTTTTCCCAAGATTATTTCTTTGAGTTTTTGTTTTTCAAACACCTAGTTTTTTCACACTTGAGCTATATCTTCTATCCTATTCTATTAGGATCTTGTTTTGTGAAAAAAGGAAAGAGGTTTGTGGTTGAGATATACCACTTGTTGTAAACCCCTTGATTTCTTGTATCCCTCTTTGGTAGAGGTTAATTGGGTGTTGGTTTGCTCCCTCTAGTGAGAGGTGGAGTTGGTGTTTGTAACCCTCTTCGGTAGAGGTGTTTGTGGTTGTTTGGCTACGGGCCTACCCCTCGGTTGTGAGGCGGTGTTTGAGAGAGGAGTTTGGTACTCCTAGTGTTGTACAAATCCTCCTCGGTGGAGGTTCCCTCGGTGGGAGATAGTGGATTAGAAATCCTTCACGGTAGTGAAGGCGGGAACGTAGAGCTAGGGCTCGAACCTCAAAACATATCACTTTATTTGCGTTTGATCCATTATCTCTTAACCCTCTCTCTTTACTTTTGTGCAAAGCATCATTCATTCATTCATATCGTATATTGCTTGTGTTGTGCCTTGCATTATTTCATATTGCTTATCATCCTTATATGCTTGGTTGTGTGTGTGCCTTACTTGTACTTAACCAACGAGAGCTTCACATAGAGCCTCAACCCATATCTAGGGGAATCTAGAGGAGTTAGTCCAGAGCCCTTCACGGGGAATTCGGCTACACTCGTTGGTTGTATTAAGTGTGTTGCAAATTAGTTTTTAGCTTCCGCATTTAGTTTATAGATTAGCATTATCACCTATTCACCCCCCTCTAGGTGATTTCACTGAAGACAGAGGACCAGTCGACCGGGCGGTCGATCGGTCATGCATAAAACGTGCACAAGGAGTAGCGATCGATTGCACAGAAGCAGGCAGCAGCAGCAGAAGCATCGGTCGACTAGGCGGTCGACCGACTGAGACTGTTAGGAGTTACTGTTAAAAGTGGTCGACCGACCGGTTAACCGTAGAAGGAGCCGATCGACCATCCGATCGACCGGGAGACATGGCTGATAGTTTCCTAAGTTAATTCAAAGTTCATTTCTGATTCGAATTTAGATCTGTTGGTTTTCTTAAACTAAAGGACTATCTGCCTATATAAAGAGGGGAATTGCCCCTGGTATTGTATCATGTACTTGATTGATTTTAATAAGATCTCTCTCTTTTTCTTCGCCGAAGACGTAGACAAATTACCAAACCTTGTTAAATCGTGTATTCTCTCTTTCACTTTCTCTTCTCTTTGTTTCTGTAATCCATGATTTTAGATATACGTATCACCGTATTAGTACTCTATACAGCATATAAATTGGATTTAACTTTTTCGGCAGTCAGATTGAATTTGTTTCAACTCCAGATATCATTTTCTAATATTTTAAATTTTTTCTAGATTTTTGAATTTTTCTAAATTATTTGAAAAATCTTCGAATTCGGTGTCGACCGTACTAATAATCGACTTTATGATTTTTAATTCACAATTGGAGATGAATTTATAGAATCCATTTTTAAATTATTCCCTAAAATCATATTTTCTACTTTAGCATATTTTTGAGAATTTTTCTGAATTACTCGAAAATTCGGTCAAACTGGTGTCGCCCGATATCACCGATCAGTTTCAAGATTTTTAATTTGCAAACCAGACTGAATTTTTTGAATCTGATTTTACATTACTTCTCAGTGTAATATTCGCTATTTTATAGGATTTTTGAGAACCGTTCGGAACTAGTCAAATTTTGACCCAATTAAAATATTAATTAAATAATGTTAAATAAATACTTTTTCTTTCTTTTCTTTTATTCTTCTCCATTTTCTTTCTTCCCCATTAAGCCAGCATCACCGACCTATCCAAAACTGACTTCTCCTGTCTCGTTCGAAATCCCCCTCTTCAAAATACTTCTCTCTAACTCTAATTCCTCTCCATCTCTCTGTCACCCACTCTCTCCCTCCTTCACCATGTTTCTCTTCATCGTCGATGTCCGCCAGCCAGGCATGCCGCCGTCAGTTTGGCCACATCGCACCACCAGCCCACCTCTCTCTTTCGCACTCTCTTTCTTTCTCTATCTTCTTTCTTTTTCTCTTCGTTTTCTCCTCCAATTTCTCCTCCCTAACCTGTGCTATCTAGCACTAGGCCGCACCGCCCAAACCATCCCCGCTGCGCTGGCACCACAACCACCCACGAACCACCACCATCATCGTTTTCTTCTCCATTCTCTCTTTCTTTTTCCTTTCTCTTTTCTCTCTTTCTCACCCTCTCTCTCTCCTCTCTCCCTGCCGCCGGCATGGCTGCGCCCCGGGCCGCCACACACCAGCGGCCACCGCCGATGGCCGCCGCCCTCGCTTCTCGCCCTCTCAATCTTTCTCTCGTTCTCCCCATATGGATCTCAAACCTGACTGATTAACCTCAAACCCGACCCATTAACACGTTACCCAAAACTCATATTCACTTAAGTCTAATCGGTTTAGGTTATTGGATCTAAACCCGTCCCATTAACAGCCCAAACCCGCTTCAAAACAAAATAAAGATAATTTTACACATAACCCTCTGTTATATAAATTATGTTATTTATGTATCTAACCTATTTTATTGATTTTAGTGTTCAGGCTATATCTCTAGAGCATCCGAACTCTGAATTGGATGATTATAGAACCGTTACGATCATAAAAAGACAAACTACATCTCTATAATAGCTATGTAAGTATTTATCTTTAAAAATTATATTTTTATCATGTTGAATAAACTAATTGTTTTATTTAAATAAAACATGATTATCAGTAAAACACTGTAATTAGAATATGCATGATTGTTCTTTAGATATAATCGATAAAATAATAACTTATTTTGTTTCTTGATTTATTATAAAATATAGTTGAATTATCTAAATATCGAGTAAATATTAGATAGTATATTAAAAAAAACTCGTGATTAATAAGTTAATAATTTTAATAAGTAAATTAATAAATAAATTGATAATTGAAATAGATAATTGTATATAATAATTTTGTGATTTAATCGTATTAATAATATTGTAATCATTATTATAAATATAGATATCTGACACATGATTATATTAGTGATATTACCATGTATGACCACCATTACCGAACACACACAATGGACACTATTATTTATATATTTTAATATCACTTTTCGTGGATTACATTTATTCACATATTCATGTATACTTGTTACACGGATATTTTGTTATGCTAAACACTATCATTCATGTACTTATAAAACCGTGACACGAATATACTATCACACCGGACACTGTCATTTCATGTACATGTATCACCGTTATACAGATATTGTTACATTGGATACTATTATTTTATATACATGTACCAATGATACACAGATACACTATTCTATTGGATATTGTTATTTCATATATTTATATCACCGCTACACGAATACTCTGTACACAGTTATTTCATGTTCTTATAATACAGTTACAGAGTTTCACCTATACACATGTGTTGATTGTTTCTGTATTCTCGTTGCATGGATCACTGTTCCTGTTACATAGATATTCCTATATTCCTGTTAAATGACTATCTTCTGTTACTGACATCGATATGATACTCCTGTTACTGGACATGGGTGTTGTTGTTATGGGATATGTGAAACTAAGTGCCACGTGAATCTAAGCCACGGGGGCGACCTCTAAAATCCTATATCTCTTGTTTCTCATTTCCTTTTATTTTGTTTCATGATATCAACAAAGCTTATGTCCTATTATCTTATTACATGTACCATGCACTGTTCTTGTTTCTGATACACTGTGTAGTTTATATATAATAAATATAATATGGGGATGGGTGGAGACTTAACGGTTGACTAGACCTTATCGGGTGGATGTCATGAATCCATATTAGTCCCATTGCAAGGGACATGGTAGTGCTGACTACCTTCCAGTTTTCTGTTTCCCGTTACTTGTGTCGCCTTAGCGGGCTGGCCCTGGTCTTATTAGCCAGGGTCTGTTTAAGACCGTGACCCCGAGTAATGCACGAGATACACCCACCCGATTAGAGATCCTTGACCATTGGGTTTTTAATTAACATAATAAAGCAGAATAAGCAATAGTGACATCAAAAACGCTTGTTATTTAGTCACTCTCTCGTTCGAATAATGGTACTCATATGTCATGTTCGGATGAGTTCAGCTGGAGTACGGGCTCCGGTATGAACTGCCAGTGGTATGGAACACTGAAAGAGATTGATTAAAATATTAGGCGATATTGATTGTTATTATTGTATGAATAACATGACCTGTTCGATATATGTATAGTATTGTCCTTTTATATTTGTTACATTTTCCGTTATCTTATCTATCATCATGTCACATATATACTTTGCACTTCTTGTATTCTTCACAGATACATAATTCATTTACACATATACTCTGTATACTATTTATTTCATATTCCATGTGTTTCTTCATATTAGTATGAGTATTATGTGTACATCATGTATACATGTTCATACTATTCATATAATTCACGATACCATCATACCATTTTTACTGGAGTTTAAACCTTAAATGAAAAATAATAAAAGATGATATATATTATTTATACAAGTTGATTACATTGACATGTTACTAAATGTTATATTTTATTTCACACACTGATAATAACATATAAATGCTATAACTCCTATTGATTATAATAACCTAATAGTATAAAAATAGATAATATATAAGACTCTTTTCGATAATATTAATTGCTGTTCTTTTTATATAATTGTATAAGATTGTAGTAACATCACCATTATAACATGCATGTTAGGTATTACTACTGTTATGATGTGAATATAACATTCTTGTATAAGTTATACAGATTGTTAGCCTAATTATATTGTATCACTAATAGTTAAACATATATTATATATTATTGTGATTATACTATTATTATAATATACAATTACTGCTTCCTTCATTTTACCACTCACTAGATCGCTTTTTGATGACCCTGGGTTTGCGTGCCGAGGTTGGAGCAGAGATTTCATAGCACCTAATATTTTCTGAGATATTATCTTGAGACCGCCACCCTTTCCGATTTATAGGTATCTTTATTATTTGTTTTTATTTTCTTATTTATCCATGTTTCTATATTTATTATGATCACTGACCCTTTTGCCGGTATTCTTGTACTTATTTAATAGTGAAATAATTGTGTTATATTGTATTTATTTCATGTACTGAGGCTTAGCATACGTATGCGACGGTATTTTCGCCTTGCGTATGTACATCGTCGTAGCGTTCCCGTATCCGCTAGATCGGAGCATTACAATTTTTGTTCTTGTGTTTGCGACTATTCTCTGGTGTTGTTGTGATTCTCTGTTGCTTTGGGGATTCCTCGATCGCCCCAACAAGTGGTATCAGAGCTTTCTGGGTTCGATGGGGAGTTATTCGTTTGGGTGGAGCAAATCAATTTGAACACTGTCCACAGCTTCGTTCAGAGGTAAAGATCTAATCTTTCCTATTTGAATTTGTTTTCACTAATCGTTTTCTGTATTATGTTAAGGAAATGACCGGAGAAAGTCAATCCACGGTAAAATTCATGGACCCATATCTGATGAAAATCGATGTGGTAAAAGTTGATGGCAAGAACAATTTTGGGATGTGGAGGTGCGAGGTGATGGATGCTCTGACAGCATCAAACCTCGATAACACTCTACGGTTGGAAGAAAAGTCAAAAAGACTTCTGAGAAAGATTGAGACAAAATGAACCGAATGGCGTGTGGTCTCATAAGGTCTTATTTGACACAAGACATCAAATATCATGTGTTGTATGAGACGTCCGCAAAAAAAATGTGAGAGATTCTCGAGAAGAAATATCTAACGAAGAGTGTCGAGTCTCAACTACATCTAAAGATAAGGCTTTATCGCTTCCGGTTAAAGAAATGAGTCTCTATTGCTGATCACATGAATGACTACACGAAGTTTCTTACAGATATGGTTAATGTGGATGTGGATATCGAAGAAGAGGACAAGTCACTGATTCTTCTGAATTCTCTTCCTGATGAAGAACATGAGACCTTCGTTCTCACCTTGATTAAAGAAAAACAATCACTTAACTATAATGATGTGTCGGCTGCTCTTGTAAATTATGAAGTGATGAGGAAGGATAAGCGATCTTCTTCCAGTGGTACATCAAGGCATTGACGGTAAAAGGTAAGGGTTCCAATCAGAAAGCCAAAGATAATCGTAAGAGATTGAAGTCTAGACCAGGGTTTAGAGATTTGAAGAAGAATCAGTGTGCCTTCTGTAAAGAGTTAGGGCACTAGAAGGTTGACTGTCCAAGGATCAAAGATAAGAATAAGGATAAGGAGTCAAAGACTGAGGCAAATCTCGCACAGGTGATCAATACCTAATCGAGTAGTACTTCACAGGCAGATGGATCGGACTCAGACTCATCTGTGTTTTCGTTCTGTCACTACTCCTATCATAGGTTACTTAGGTGAATCTAAGTGGATGCTAGATATAGGAGCTATCTATCATGTGTGCCCCAACAAGGATTGGTTTTCTACTTTTGAGAAGCTAGATGGTTATTCCGTTGTCATGAGTGATGATCACCATGTTATATGGAAGGAATAGGTATAGTCTTTATCAAGATGTTTGATAAGATGGTGCAAGAATTGAAGGATGTGAGGTATATACCTCAACTGAAAAAGAATCTCATCTATGTTGGTGCTTTGAAAGTATTGGGTTTTGAAATATCTATTAGAGATGGTGTTGTCAAGATGATTAAAGGCTCGATGGTTACGTTGAAGGGTGTCCGACGCAATAACCTTTACTACTTGAAGGGTAGCACGGTTACAGGGTAAGTGGCAGTTTCAACAGATTCAGATGATGATTATACCCAACTCTGACATATGAGACTCGAACATACAAGAGAGAAATCTTTTCAAGCTCTTGCAAAGCAAGGTTTATTAAAAGATGCCAGTACTTGCAAATTAAAATTTTGTGAACATTGCGTCATCGGAAAAAAGATCAAGGTGAGAATCGGCACCGCGACTCATAGCACCAAAGAAATTCTGAATTATGTTCACACAGATGTCTTGGGACCTATCAAGACAATATCTATTGCAGATAACCATGACATTGTCTTTTATAGATGATTACTTTAGGCGATGTAGGATATATATCATGAAGCACAAAGAGGAAGTCCTGGAGTAATTTATGGAGCGAAAGAAGAACATGGAGAAGAGTACGAGAAGGAAGGTCAAAGTACTTCGTTCAAATAACGGAGGTGAGTACACAAGTGATCCTTTTCTACAGCTATGCCATGATGAGAGCATAGAAAGGTACTTTACAGTAAGAAAAACACCGCAACAAAATAAGGTGGTTAAAAGGATGAACAGGATCTTGCTAGAGAAAGTCCGTTACATGCTATCTAATGCAGGCATATCAAAATCTTTTGGGGCTGAGGCATTAGCTTATGCTTGTCATCTTGTTAACAAGTTGCTTTCGTCTGCAATAGGAGGAAAAACTCCTCTAGAAGTTTGATTAGAAAAAGTTGCTCGGATTATGATTCAGTATGGGTATTTGGGTGTTCGACCTACTATCATGTCAAGTAAGACAAATTGGACCCAAGAGCGAGGAAAGGTGTACTCATAGGATTCAAAAAGGGAGTTAAAAGCTATAAAATTTGGGATCTAAAGGGCAAGAAATTTATCTTGAGTAGAGATGTCACGTTTGACGAGGCTTCTATGATGAAGCCTACAAACTCTCAGCAGATGGAGAGTAAAATGACCAGAGGGATATTGCAGCTTTACCATCTCTAGAAAAATCAGTATCATTTGAGACCATACCCATGGTGTCACAGGATGGTAGTCAAGTAGCCCAGCAAGATGCTGATAATAATGAGGGTTAAGGACAGGCTATGGGTGATGTTCAAGAATCTATTGTCGTTGGAAGAACCTGAAGAAATCTACGTAAGCCCAGTTGGCTCACTATAGATTTGATTGTAACCTATGCTCTCCCAGTTGTTGAGGAGACGATCCCGACTACATATAGGAAAGCTGAAATCAGTTCAAAATCTAAGATATAGAAGGATGCCATGATGGAACAGATGAGTTCTCTACATAAGAACGACACTTGGGAACTGTCAGAGTTGCCCAAGAGAAAAAAGATAATTGGTTATAAGTGGGTCTTTACAAAGAAATATGGATATGTCAATGGTGACATTGTATGTTACAATGCCAGGTTGGTAGCTAAAAGCTATGCGCGACGAGAAGGCATTGATTACAATGAGATATTTTCGCCTGTTGTGAAACACGTCTATTCGAATTCTGTTGGCACTGGTGGCACAGTATGAGTTGGAGCTTGATCAGCTCGACCTGAAGACCATCTCTCTATGGCGATCTTAAAGAGGAGGTCTACATGACTCAACCGTTGGGATTCAAGACTATAGGAAAAGAACATATGGTATCCAAGCTGAAAAAATCACTCTATGGATTAAGCAATCACTGAGACAATGGTACAAGCGTTTCGACAGCTTCATGATAGGCAAGAGGTACACAAGAAGCCGTTATTACTCATATGTGCATTACAATAAGCTATCAAAAGGAGAGTACATCTATCTACTATTGTATGTGAATGATATAGCTTCTAAGAGCAAGTCCACTATGAATAAGTTGAAGAAGGATTTATCTTCCGAGTTCGAAATGAAAGATTTGAGTGAAGCGAAAAATGTGCTAGGCATGAAAATTGGGTTTATTATTCGAGAAGGATTCTACTGGTAAGCAGGACTCTATCAGATATGTTGACTACGACTATGCAGGAGACCTCGACAAATGCTGATGTGTTTACATTGTCTCAAAGACCAGTGAGCTGGCGCTCTATTCTACAGTCTATTCTCTACTACGGAGGCCAAGTATATGGCCATGATGGAGGTTATGAAGGAGGTAATTTGTCTTCAAGGAATGCTCGATAACTTGGAGATTGATCAGGATCTATTGAAGATCAACTATGATAGCATGATGCTATCTATTTGGCAAAAAACCAGGTGTATCATGCAAGGACGAAGTATATTGATGTCATATTTCATTTTGTTCGGGAGATTCTTAATGAGGGTGATACAAGTTACAGAATATTCACACAAAGTAGAATCCTACTGATATGCTTACCAATGTTGTTACGGGAGTGAAGTTTGCATTTTGCAAGGAGTTATTCCGGATCCTTCCAGTCGCTTGAGCTCGGTGGAGCTCGTTTGGATGAATTATGGATGACTTGATCTCCTGGGCAAGGGTACGTAGGCAACCACATTAGTGCAGCCCCGATGGAATTGACATGGTACTCATATTAAAAAATCTTCACCGAGGTAGAGAATTATGGGGGAAGAGTGTAAAATCTTGATGATAGAGTTTTTAAACTCATTGGAGATGAAAGTACAGAGATCGGAGTTCAAAGACAAAGGAGAAGCTCTGTTCTCAGCTGAAGACAAAGGACTGATTGACCGGTCATGCATAAAATATGCACAAGGAGTTGCGATCGACCGCAAAGAACTAAGACTGTCAAGAGTTATAAGTAAAAACAGTTGACCGATTGGTCGACCATAGAAGGAGCCGGTCGATGGGTAGACGTGGCTGACATTTTTTTAAGTTGATTCAATGTTCGTTTTTCGCGACTTCCCCCACAAGAATTGCAAGTAGCCTACATAGGGTAGGGTTGCTTTCCTTGTAAGTAATGCTGAATTAGAACATATGGCTGTGGGAGTGGCTGTGAGCTAGGAAATTAGAAAGAAAAAAGAAAGATATGACGGCTTAATTAATTATTATGGGTGACAGAAACTTCGAAACCTTGAAATTTTATTTGACCATTAAACAGCAGTAGTTGTCTGTTGTTGGCAGAAGTATAGCGTTCGACTACTTGTGGTGTAATCCGATCCGAGACTGTAGGCTACAGGTAGCAAATTAAAGAGGTCTTTGAGTAGTTGAAATGCCGAAAGTTGTCATTGGAGAACTTGAGTCACATTTAAGGGCAAATGGAGTTATGTCATCTCCTTCCCTCACTATAGAAATTTAGTTGTCATGGTGGCTTATGGTATTAGAGATTGTCACCATCTTTCAAATGGATAAATACGAACACTAAGAGGTTGCTTTGTCATTATTAACATACCGGCATCTCATGTTTGAGCCTCGGCAGAATCACCAAGATTTCCAATTATGGAAGGTAAGCTAGGGAAAGAACCTTAAATCTCGCAGGAATAAAATAATAATAATAGAAGAATAAGAAAAAGAAAACACAAGTCACCTTATATGTCATAATTTATTAATTGATCTTATTGTGCCACTACAACAGAAAAAGAATATCACGTCGGTTTAAAATCGACGTTAATTGAAAAAAAAAAACCCTGACGTCTATCCAGGCGACGTAAAAAGTCCATAACTTTCCACGTCGGTTTTAACCCGACATTAGAAATTTATATTTCACGTCGTTTATTTAAATAACTGACATTATAAAAAAATAACTTCTCACTGGGTTTTATGAGTGTTATTTTTTTCACAACGGTTCTGAAATTAACTGACGTGAAAAACATGTTTCACGCCAGTTCTGATAAGAATCGACATGAAAAGATTACTTTCCACGTTGTTTACGTTAACAATTGGTGTGGAAAGCTTATACAACGTCGGTTTAAAATCGATGTTGTACATATTATTTATTTTTTAGAATTAGTTTTAGCAATATTCCTGTAAACATAGCAATCCAGAATCCAATACAAACATAGAAATCCATAATTCAACACATCCAGTACAAATATATATGTAACATGAATACGTTAATCCAGGATTCCAATACAAATAGGAAAATCAACCACAAAAGTGTCTCCAATAACAGTTACAGATTTGATGAACTAAATTTGAGAATACCTGAAGTATTCCTTTCTTGCTTGAGCAGCCAATACTTTCGGATCCCTCCAAGATTGCTTTGATTCTCGTAGCATGACAACCTACACCAATAGCTCATATGAAAAATATTATCAGAGGCATGAACTAATAGTACATATGTCAAGTGAAATGACATGCACGTTCTTAAAAGTGCAATGTGCAGAATGCAATTTTTCTTACAATTTTTATATTCAAATTCCAAAAAAATCCTCATTATATCAAATACATGTGTGTGTACATACACCAAACATGCACAAAAAAGAAAACATGCACCAAATTCACCAAATGAAAATATGCATAAATTCAAAAAACAAAAAACAAAAAAGAAAATTTTAACACAATATATACCCTCTCTAGTTAAAGCACACCATGCATCGATCTTCGGGTCTCTCACTCGATCTACCATGTAATGAGAATGAAAAAATTAACACAATACATGACACATGCATTAAATACAGGATTCACAAAAAAAAAAAATTACTATCAATATAATTCACTACATATCTCGCCGACTCTTCCTGAACTTCCTCCAATTCTTGATCTTTATTGTATTTTTATCATCGAGCTGCAAACATTATTCAGTTATTATTTCTGTTAATTTCAACACTAACAAAAGAATATAAATTTGATTTAGTTAAGAGAATTATACATTTTTTTGGAATAGGATTCATTTGTAATGTAATGATTTGACACATAAATTGCATAATATAGTATCCACATACAATAGAATCAGGTTGACAGGGACATTACAAGATTGGAATATATATGTTAAGTAAAAGTTAAAACTTAAAGTTTTATCATCAATTTCTGAAAGAATTATCTCAATCTTCTTCCATGAAGCAGGTTTACCCCGTCAGCTTGGATTGAACATGGTGAGGGCCCTTTTCATAAATTTAAGAAATTAAATAAGATTATTAATAGATATTTTATGATAGACATTATAAAAAAATTTAGAAGTATTTGGTGCATTAAAAAAAATATATACAAGATTAAACACTCAAAAATTAATTATTTTCTTAATTGGTTTTCGCACTTTGCCCCCCCCCCCCTCAACGACTCCAACCAATATACAATAAAAGATCTTGGGTCAATTACACACATCGTCCAATGTAAACTATAAGATAAATTCATATATGAGAAATTAAATTAAATGTTCTGTATTACTAAACAAGAGTTTAAATCTAGGTATTACCAGAAAATATCATAATATCTTAGTTGAAATTTTATGCTTATTTTTATTGTACCGATCCACTTCACAAACCGGATATTTCTCCAAACCTTCATAATCATTTTTATACAAAATACAATCATTAAGCCAAGCGTGATCCTTTCATAATTTATACACAGATCACAGAATCTTCTTGGCATCGCATGTACAATCCGGAAGTTTATTACCCTCAAAAAGCATATCTTTCAAGAGACTGAGTAAAGCCTTAAAACTCTTATTGCTCAACCTATTTTCTTCTTTCAAATTGTATAATATTAACACTGCAGACAATTTAGTGAATTTAGAACAACCAACATATAAAGTTCTTCTGCACCATCTTTCAAACTCTGAATTAAATGTGGGTGACCCATAAAGTGATCTTCTACATCATGGATAATGTCTTTTAATTTATCACCCTCACTACACTCAACTTCTTTTCTTTAATCACATCTTCTATCATATGAATTAATCGGTCTATTATTTGCACTCTCACCATATCATATCCATTTGCATAATCTTTATCAATCCCATTAACGAATAAATAGTTTCTTAATACTTCAACCGCAACATTTTCAAGGCAACCACATCTTATGCACGGATACTTAATACGATTAGGATTGTTGTGTGCTCAACAAACTTAATAAACTCCTCTACACCATTCCATTTTTGATCCATGTTTACCTAGTCTAGATATCAAAAATAAAATATTGAATTACCGTGTATCATGTAAAGAGTAAATTTACTTCTGCATAATTGTCAGTTTGTCACAAACTACCAACACCACACCATCAAGCACACATCAAGTATGACATATACATCCCACCACACACATATCAAGCATGACACACACACATTCAGCATAACACACACACATCCCACCTACACATCAAGCATGACACATACATGCACGCACACCCCCACTACCACCACCACCACACACACACATCAAGCATGACATATGCAAACAAACCACCAACACAAACACACATATCAAGCATGACACACGCACACATCAAGCACACACATCAAGAATGACACACACATCACCACACACACACACATCAAGCATGACACACACACACACACACCACCACCACCACCACCACCACCATAACACACATGCACGCACACACACACATATCAAGCATGGAACACACACACACACACACACACACACACACACACACACACTGTTGCGTTCAGAGAAGCCCTAAAGAATCAACCACACATGCATAAAAACTATAACAAAAAGTAGAGACACGAGATGTACCGAGGTTTGGCTAGCTTGTCTATGTCCCCAAGGCAGAAGAGATCAATAGGTTTAAAAGATGAATACAAGTTTTCTCTCAAGCTCTCAAATGTTTCTCACATCACTTGGGGTTTTCAAGAACCCTCTATTTATATCCAAGCGAGAGAAGAAGCCAAAATAGGGGAAGTTGGTTCCCCTATTCAGAGCCAGAACCGACTGACTAGTCGACTGTATAGTCGGCTACTCTTTTCAAATGATCCCCAATAGAGAATTGGGTATCTCAGACTAGTTGACTATATAGTCGAATTGTCCCATCATTAATCACCTAATGATCTCAGTTAGTCGACTAATAGAGATCAAATAGAAACTGGGGATTATCAATTGATCTCTGTTAGTCGACTATACAGTCGACTAATCCTTACGCAGTCGACTGAAAAAAATTTATCTTACAATTTTTTTTATCATACAGAAATATCATACAGAGATTATTTTTTATTTTTTATCATAACCAAATATCATACAGAAAGTTTCTTTTTTTTTTTTTAATGAAAAAGTTAAAATCTTAGTCCTCCTCGTAAACTACAAATAAAAAAAATAGGTAGAAGGAAAAAAGAAAAAAACAAAATTGACAAAGACAAAAAAAGTTTATGCTCGAAAATTCAGGGATAAACGAGAGGGGATGGACCTTTTTTAGGGTTTATGGGGACCCTTTGGCGAAGGCGTCATCGCCGTCAAGGCCGAAGTCGAGAGATCAGACAAGGGAGAGGGACGCCGTCACAGGGGAGAGGGACATTGTCACCATCAAGACCGAAGTCGAGGAAAGCGGCGGCGGGCGAGGGCGGTTTTTTTGTCTGAAAACTTGAGAGAGGCAAGAGTGGGGCTCGAGGGAGGAGAGAGAGAAGTTAGGGTTAGAATTAATGGGCGTTGATGATCTTGGCGCGCATCTCGAAATTTTATTTAACGTCGGTTCGATATAGAACCGACATTAAATATTAGTGATTCCACGTCAGTTCATTATAGAACCGACATGGTACTATTTAACGTCGATTAAACCGACGTTAAATGTTGGATATTACACGTGTATATTAATTTTTCCCAATTCCATACATTTACTCCTTATATTTACAAAAATTCCACCGCATTTTTATTCACTTCAATTCTTAGTTCAACCAACGTGACAATGGGTGACGTGGAAAACCAAATCAGTACTAGTGTGCCTAGGAATTATCGATGCACGCAGCAAGAACAAGCAGTCAGCTTAAACTTTAGTTTGAACAAGACGGCCACACTTTGAAGAGGCATATTAAGAGACACGCCTAGCTTTATATCTATGTCAAATTAACAAGATAGCTTTCATTGCCAGTAATGCAATATTAGACCATATGACACTTGAAGTAAATTAGGCAAGAAGAAATGTTGAAACTAAAATCAAAGATGTCTTACCTGTGATTAGGGATCAAAATGCATCGGATGACTGATTATTTAACCAGCACAGAAATGTGATGAGTTGCAGAATTACATGAGAGTCCCATCTGTTATGTCTGTTGTGGTTCTGCATTGAGATCTATTGATAAGGGCAACTCCATGAGAGAGTTGGAAGCGTGATCCATTGGAAGCCCAAGCTGGAGGAATTGATCTTTGTTGCCCACTGCAGCATCCATTTTTTTTACATTAGCCATCGTGTTTGATTGCTGCGGCCGTAGACAATTTGTAACCAATACAAATTGCAGGGAACGACTGAAATGTAGCCGTTCCTTAGAAGAGAGCAGGACTTCAGGACAGTCCCAAATGAGACCATGCCGTAGGGACGGTAAATCACTAAGACCGCAAACATCAGTAAGGCTAGAGCAATTTGAAAGCTCCAGCAGTTCGAATGCAGACATCTTGTGATGCAGTCGGGGAAGGGCCCTTAAGCTTTTGCAGTCAGAAACATTCAGGGATTGTAGTGAGCACGGAAGATCCTCGTTTGGAGAGAGCTGGAGTGCAGGACAGTCTTTTATGACCAACTCATTCAGACAGTTGAGGTTCTGAATGCCAACAACAGAGGTGAGCTTCCAGCAACCATTTATGATTAGCTTCTCGAGAGAGGATAGGCTCTGATGCAGTGGAAGGGAAGTGAAACTTTCACATACATTAACTTCCAGGAACTGAAGTGAAGAAGGATACTCATTTGGAGAGAGATGAAGTTCAGGACAGTTTCTTATGACTAGCTCTTTCAGAGAGTTGAGGTTCTGCATGCCAACAACAGAGGTGAGCTTCAAGCAATCATTTATGAGTAGCTTCTCGAGAGAGGATAGGCTCTGATGCAGTGGAAGGGAAGTGAAACTTTCACATCCATTAACTTCCAGGGACTGAAGTGAAGAAGGATACTCATTTGGAGAGAGATGAAGTTCAGGACAGTTTCTTATGACCAACTCTTTCAGAGAGTTGAGGTTCTGCACGCCAACAATAGAAGTGAGCTCTCTACAATTCTGTATGATCAGCTGTTGTAGTGAGGATAGGTTCGGGCTTAGAGGAAGGGACTTCAGATTTTCGGATGAACATACTTCTAATGTTTGAACGGTTGGTGGCAACCATTCATCTGACGGCAGATACGACTCCAGGGAGCGGTTCAAGCACAACCTTTTAAGAGAGGAAAGGTTGTCCACACCGTAGTCATAAGTAATCTTGGAGGTAGAGCTTATATTTAATTCCTTTATCTGAGAAATCTCCTGAAAGGAGCAGAAAAGTTCATAGTTAGGTTAAAGGAAGTCCAAACTCAATGAACAAACATGTTGCAGATCTTTCATAATCAGCAAAAGTTCCACGGGCATGAGATGGATAGTACCTGATTACACTGAAATTGATGTCTTTTGCACCATTCTCCCAACCTGAGGCAGTCTGTTATCACCACTTTCTGGGGCGTGCAAGGAAGGAATTCATCTGGACTAATTTGAAGACGAGGGCATCTTTCAAGCACTAAGCTTTGGAGGGAAGGCATGTTCTTCAGCCCAGTCACCAACATCAATTTCCAGCAATCACTAATATACACATCCTCAAGCTTCGACGGCAGAGATTCCTCTTGCCCAAACTGCAGCCGGTGACAATGCGATAAATGCAACTTTCTGAGTGAAGTCAGGTTCTTCAACCCAGTCACCAACAACAGTTCCCAGCAATAACTAATATGCACATCCTCAAGCTTCGAGGGCAGAGATTCCTCTTGCCCAAACTGCAGCATGGCACAACAGGATAACTTCAACTTTCTTAGGGAAGTGAGGCTTTGTAGGCTTTGGGACAAAGACGTGAGGTTGGTGCAGACTTTAACCGTCAAAGACTGAAGTGATGACGGGAGGACAGGAAGTCTCCACAGTTCGTCGTTAAATGTAATGGTAAGTTTTCGAAGGCAGGGGAGGATTCCATCGCTTTCTACATACTTGCACAAATCCAAGGAGGGAGGATAGCATGCCCGCTTCATAAGCCCAAGCTCATTATTTTCTACACTGACGTAACCAGGGAAAACAACTGGCCCACTCAGGTTTAGACGCTGCAGGCTGACAAGATTAGCAATGTCAATGAATATCTCTTGATTGCCTACAAAAAATTCAATTTTCAAGCTCCGCAAGTTATAAAGGTGCCACGGCGACTCCGGTAAGTGAGAGACACTTCCCCAGTTTATATCATAAAGATGGCGGAGGTGTTTGAGGTTGCTTACTGATGTAAGACAGCTTTGACTTCTCGATTCCACTGCCCTTAAGCAGCCGAAGCTATCTAAGTTTACATTAATAGTCTGCTTATCATACAAGAAATCTTCATCTACTATTATTAATGTGCGCAGAGCCTTGGGATCATAAAATTTCAAATGGTCAACTGTCATTGAAGAATTACTTTTCACAAACAGATGCCGAACTTCTTTGGGAATGTCGCGTCGCTCCTCGTCACTCTCTAATGTAATAGATAAGTACTCATTATCTGAAATGGATCTTGCCACATCATGGATCGCATGATGCAGGACAAAGGAGTGATCGCCATAACCATAGTCAAATCCAGATTGAAATAATGACCTCCTCTGCAACTCATCGAAATATCTGCTACCTGTGTCTTCTAATCTCTCTTTTCCATAAGGAAGAATAAAACCTTGTGCGATCCAGAGTTTGATTAGCTGATTTTTCTTGAATCCATAATCTTTGGGAAATAGAGAAGAAAACAGAAAGCATGGCTTCAAATGTGCTGGTAAATGATGATAGCTTAACTTCAGTGCTGGTAGAATATCCCTTTTGGCTTGATCCAAGTTCCAGAGATCACTTCCTAAGATATCGGTCCATCTATCTTCATCAAACTCATAATGTAGGAGGCATCCAATTGTTTTCACAGACAAAGGCAACCGACCGCATTTTTGTATGATCTTTCTACCGATTTCTTCCAAATGTGGGTAGTCCTTGGGATCTCGACCACCGAATGCACGATGCCGGAACAACGACCAACATTGATCATTTGACAAGCAAGCAGGGCAATAAGGAGACACCGTCTGCATGATCTTCGCAACTGGGTCATTCCTAGTTGTCACAATAATTCTTATTGTTTTAACACTGACAAGGGGGGCTCGAAAAGAATCCCACGGACCTTGCTGCTCGTTCCACACGTCATCGAGAACAAGCAGCACCTTCTTTCCCTTCACTTTCTCCTTGAGAATATCTTGAAGTGCATCTAGCTGTGTGAGATTGCAGGACTCCTTTGAAATGGACTGTATAATTTCCTTTGTGAGCCTGGAGACATCAAAATTCTCAGAAACACAGACCCAACAAGTGCAGTCAAAATATTGTCGAACCCTTTGATCGTTGTAAACAAGTTGAGCAAGGGTAGTTTTACCAAGTCCCCCATCCCAACTATGGGAATAACAGAGAACCTGCAGCTTTCATCTGAAAGTAGCATCTCAATTACTTTATCTTTGTCTTGCTCCCTACCAAAAATGCCCGATTCATCAACATGAGAGCTTGTAGGCTGTGGCCAGTTCATGGAAACATCTGCCCTCCTAATTCCATCTCCCTCTCTCAAATGGAGAGCTTCTCGATCTTTTGATATCTCATCGAATCTCTCCCCAATGTTCCGGATCCTTTCAGGGATTGAAAGCTGTGATAAAATAGAGTCCAAATCACGTACCTGTTGCTCCTCTTGTTCTCGCTTCCTCTTGCGGGTGGCTTCCGCTGAAGCAACTCTGCTCTCTACTTGGATCCGTCGCAATTCATGCTCGTACTCCTCCAGCACGTCCTCAGCGTCATAGGCAACGCCCTTGAGCTCTTTCACCCAGAGCTTGACAGACTCATCTGGTACTTCCCTCCTCTCTGCATCTGCGAGCACAGCTTGGATCCTCCGCAGCGTCCTCTGCAGCTTCTCTAGATCTTCTTTGACGGCAGGTGCAGGCGATAACAAGGATGGAGATGAGGATGATGATGGGGAACTTGGAATTGTGGCTGTCAATTTAGTGGCCAGAGAGCAGACTGAAGATAACAAAGATAACGCCATTGATCACAGCCTGATCGATTGTTTCTCCACAATGGAACTGGGAGATCCAAAACAAGAACCAGATGCTATGGGAGTAAAGAGATCAATGAGTGTTTTTCTACCTCAGAGCGCAGAAAGTTATAAAGAGAAGTCAAGTCAATGAATGCTACTGTGGCTCATCGAACATCACAGAAGTTGGCAGGCAAATTTTATCCCAAAAAAAAAAAAAAAAAAAAAAAAAAAAAAAAAAAAAAAAAAAAAAAGAATCTTTGAATAAAGTGGGGAACAGTCAAACTTGGTGGGCGTTTTGCAAAATTTGTTAGCTTCGTTTGTGTCTCTCACATCAGCGTCCCCGCGTATTATTCTTCCTGGAGTGCCGCCTACAAATTACAAAGAACCATTAAATAAAATCAATGTAAGATCCAAAGAGTCTCTTTAATTTGGACAAAAGAGGCTCCTAAAAGAAGTTTGCAAAACTGAAAAACATTTAACCAGGCTAATTGTTTTACTGCATACTAAGCACCTTTCAACAGCACTTTCCGCGAAGATTGGACAACAATAACCAAGGCTTGGCCAAGGAATTCAATTCAAGTGACCTCTGGGAATGAGGATCATCATTTAATCTGGACGGTTTAATCCGTCTCAAAATGAACTAATCCAACGTCTCAAGCTAAGATTCTCTTGTAAAATAATAATATAAACTAATTAACTTTATAATTAATTGATCAATTTATCTTTCTCTAATAATTGATTAGCTTTCTTGTATAGGAAATTGTTGACTTGTTAGTCCTTAAATGCTTCCATGGCATAAACTATAAATTAAAGTGACAGAAGCAAAGTAGCAATTTTATTTTCCACATTACTCCAGTAATTTATCAAAAGATGTCTTTTCCTTCTCCCTTTAATTTTAAAGCAAATATGGTGGGACAAAAAATGTCTATAAAGCACATACGCGGACACGACACGGCATATTGACACGAAAAAGAGTTAAAAAGTAGAATAAGGGGACACGGCTCTATGATTATGTTTGTCTTTATTTATATATAACGCACATCAAAACACATTGTGATTAGAATTATTCTATTAAAATTAAAATAAAAAACAACATAAAATATCCATTGTTTACATCTATAGCTTCTAATCGAGCAAGATGGTTAAACATTAAAAGATCTGGACAATGCCCCACCTAGTCGTGAGGTGATTAGGTTATACTATTTTTTTATATCAAAGCAGTAACTTTTTCATGTTTGTTTAAGTGACACATTCTTTATTTAAGATATGACACGCATCTTCTGATTTTTTCTAAAATCCAACATGGTTTCTGAGTATCCGATTCGTGTGGACAAGTATCATGCAAGTGTCGACATATACCTGACATGAACACGACACACACTTTAGAGTGTTCATGCTTCATAGAAAAATGACATGCTTCCATTTAAGTCTACATTTTGAAAAGCACCTAGAAGGAGGGTGAATTGATGAAATAAAACTTAACTAGCAATTCTACACAAGTAATGCTACAACAACTATTCGGCAATTCAAAATCAAGAAGTGAAACCAGATACTCTGTGAAAAGCTCTGTACTTCTCTTCTATATTCTTCTTAAATAAGAGTTGAGGTACACAATTGTCTTCTTGATTGAAAGCAGTAAATCAATAACTAGAGTAATAGAGCAATGACTATCAAATTAACAAGAAAGAGCAACAAACAAAATGTAAATGAGTAAGTGAGAGTAAGAGAAAGTAGTAATCACAAACACAAGAGATTTGTTTCGAGATTCGAGCAACTTGTTATACGTCCTTGCCTTTATCACAATGAAAGATTTTCATTATCTCCACTAAGTACTCAAAAATAATGAATCTACACAAGACCCGGAGTTTCAACTCTAACTTTCAATTCTCATCCAAGAGGACACAAAGAAAATGAAGATTACAATCACTTAGAGATCACAAAGATCATAAAATCTCTCAATAACAACTTTCTATAGCATAAAGTGGAGATTTGAGGCTCAAGAAGTTTGTAAGAGAAAAATCAACAAGAAATTGAATCTTTGAATGCTTAAAAACTAGCAGAAAAAGATTGAAAATGAAAGCTCTTTGAAAAATTGAAACTTGAAATTTTGCGTGAATTTTTCAAACAATCTTCATGGATATTTCTTGATTTTTCCTAGTACAAACTCTCTACAAATGACTCCTATTTATAGGAGATTGGAAGATATCATTAGAGAGTTAATCTAGATATTAAATAACTGATAAAACCCAAATAAAGAAAAACTTTCCATTTGGAGATAAAACAAAATACTTTGAATTAAAAAAAAATTCGTTTATAGCCATTACTGTAGCTTCTGCACGACTGGCAGTCGATCGCATGATCGACCGACCATCACTATTTTATGAGAGTCATCGTCTACAGTCGACCGCCAGGGGAAATAGAGCCAACAGATAGCTCTATATAAAGCTTAGTCTGGGTGGTTGACCGCTTAGTCGACCGTCCAGAACGGCTCTCAAATATAGTCAGTGGATCGATCGATCGAGCAGTTGACTGGCCACATAACCCAGGGCTTGTGCACGCTCTGTTCATGCTCGGTTGACCGCACAGAATACAGTGTTTTTCTGCACATAGACCGGTCGATCTGGTGGTGGACTGTCTCAGCCCCAAAAAACTTAAAATTTTTATTTTTGAAATATCTATCAAAATTTGAAATATCTATTTATATATGGAAAATGGTTTTGTCTAGGATCATTCTATGAAACATATATATTATAGAGATAAAAATGATGATAGAAGATTAAGCATGTATTAATAAGACTAAATTGATAAAACTAGTTATATAAAAGTCTTCTTGTGTGTGTGAAATTTTTTGAGATCCAATCTAATACTCTAAACTTAAACATATTAAATTCTAGCTGTAAATTTAGTAACCAGATAACAGAGTGAAGATAACAAAGTGGATGCCATTGATCATAGCCTAATTGATTGCTTCTCCACAATGGAACAGGAAGAACCAAAGCAAGAACTAGACGCTTGGAAAGTAAAGAGATCTATGAGTGTTTTTCTATTTCAGAGAGAAGAGGAAGTTACAAACACAAGTCAATGAATGCAACTGTGGGTCATCGAAGGAGAGATGAATGCAATTGGCAGGCATTTTTTATCCCAAAAAAATTATGTGTGTAGAACCCTAGGATTATGGTTAATGTGCGCAGAGCCCTAGGATACTATTATGGTTATCATGCCATAACTTTTCTTCTTCTATTAATGTGCGCAGTGTTGGAACCTGTTTCGATGAAGACGTTTGCGATACATGACATTTGGAGCTCTAAACAAATGAAGAATCAAGAGAGAAACATGATCAAGATGTGCCAAGGAGAGTTGATAGAGTGTGGTTTGTAATTGTGAAGTAGCATGTAAAAGCATTGATACAAACACACACTTCATTGGTCCATTAGTCGACTTATAGTCCATGTATAGTCGACTAATCATCTTTGTAGTCGACTAACCAGAATCCCAAGTCGACTAAGTCCTGTGTCAAAAACAGCC
The DNA here is from genome assembly GCA_038442645.1 of Agave tequilana. Lineage (NCBI taxonomy): Eukaryota > Viridiplantae > Streptophyta > Magnoliopsida > Asparagales > Asparagaceae > Agave > Agave tequilana. The sequence goes on along the minus strand of JAVJIF010009680.1, from coordinate 112,136 downwards.
CAACTCTCTGTTTCCGCATTAGTCGACTTAACAGTCATTTATAGTCGACTAATAGCTTTTCTAGTCGACTAATCCAAGTCCCCTAGTCGACTAATCCTTGGTCAAGTCGACTAGTTGGTAGTTGCAGTCGACTTGAAGTAGTTATTCTGAAACTGTTCTTCCAACGGCCACTGACCTAGTCGACTAATAGCTAAACCTAGTCGACTAATAGAAGGAATTTTGCCTAGTCTAGTCGACTAACTCAAAAAGCAAGTCGACTAATAGGCAGTTCTGACTGTTGGACATTTTCTGACTGTTGGTCTTTTGTGCAACGTTTTCCAACGTTTCAAATATTCGAATTGCACCAATAACTCCCTAACTAACCCTAGTCTTCAGCTATAAATAGGGAAGTTATACCAAAGGCCAAATACCAAGAGTTTTTATCAGTTTTCCAAAGCCAAAAATCTGCAAACCTGAAAATAGTTTTTCCCACTTCAGTTCTTCACCAAAAGACATTTCCATTGTGAAGATTCTCTGAAGTTCTTGTTTCCTATACTGAACCTTGTCCACATACACATTCAGTACCAAGGCTATAGGAAAAGTATTGTAATTCTCAAAGTGATCATTGTACACGGGAGGCTTCTTGGTTGTAGAGACAAGTTGTACAAGGTGAAGGTATTCTCTTGGTGGAAGAGAAGGTGCTCTCTTGGTGGAAGAGAAGGTGTACATATTTGGCGAAGGGGATTTGTCAAGTGGTGTGCATGGTGTATTGATTTTGGGTTGCAAGGTCAAGTTAAAGGAAAATCTCAAGCGGGTGGCTTGGGGACTGGATGTAGGTCACGAGGACTGAACTAGGATAAATCTCTTTGTTTGCGTTTGTCAACTTTTCTGAGATTTGATTTCCTTTATTGCAAGTTATTTATTTGATTCATGATTAATCCTTCTTGTTTAGTTTATGTTGACTTGTGTATTTTAGATCATTGTTGCCAACAGAGATATTTCCGCAATTTGTCATCATCTCTCGATCCTACACGCAGAGCCCTAGGATCATAAAAGTTCAAATGGTCAACTGTCATAACAAAATTACATACCACAAATAAAGCCTTTACTAATCTAAACACATAAGCGAGATGTGTAAGATCAACAAACCGCAAGGGGGGTGATTCAACATACACATCCTCTTTATTAAAATCATTAAGAAAAGTACTTTTAACATCCATTTGAAACAAGTTAAAAATTTTAAATGAGGCAAAAGCAAGGGTCATAAGAATGGTTTTGAGTCGGGCCACGGGTGCAGAGGTTTCTTCAAAATCGATTCTAACAATTTGATTATAACCTTGGGCCGCTAATCTAGTCTTATATCTAACTACATTATCCGACTCATCCAACTTATTTGTAAAGCCTCACTTAGTACCAATGGTTGGTCTATCATGGGGTCTAGTCACATCTTCCAAACTTGGTTGCACTTAAATTGACTGAGCTCCTCTTGCATGGCAAGTAACCTATATGTGCGTCCTCGACCTCGAGGATGTTCTTAGGTTCAATGTGAGAAATGACTGCATAATTACCACAAATATTATGAAGTTTGGATCTAGTAGTTACCCGCTTGGATACATCACTTAAGATGCTAACTATGGGACTTGAACCCTCAACTACCAATTTGAAGACTTTGCATTCCACCACTTGAGCTATCCGACTTTTTTTGAAATGATACCAATTGAAAATCACCTAAGATGAGATCTTTGGGAAGAAAATCATAATGCCCACAAATTGAAAATCACTTAAGATGAGATCTTTGAGATGACTTGCAGCTATATTTAATCCTTCGAAAGTGGTTGAGATAGTTGTACTTCTACTTGCACTTCTTGAACTTCACCATTTGGATCTTCTCTTACCTTTTCTTCTTGTTCTGGTGAGTCCATTGACATCTTCTCGACGTCTTCACCTAAAGAATCATTTCACAATCTACAACATTCTTAACAAGAGCTGGAATCCTCAAACTTGACATGCATAGATCTTCAATAATCAAAGTTGACATATTGAAGACTCTATAAACTTTACTAGTATTTGAATATTCTGTTGGCCCAAAGGCCCATCAGTCTAGTTTTGATGATGACCAACTCATGTAGTTACTGTAATAATGATCTTGTGTTTAATTAGTGACAGATTTATGATCAAGATCTTAGTAGGTGCATAGCTTCAACAAAGGATTTAAAGTCAAGTTTTGGAGCTTGCACGGTGTTTGGACCAAGTCAAGAAGGCTTCAAGTGAAGACTTCAAGAAGATGAAGACTTGTGTCTAGGTTTGTTTTTAGTAAGATTTATTTTTAGATAAAATGTAAAGGATAGAATAGTTGGTGGATTGCTCAAGTATATCATATACACACACTCTTGATTTAGTTTGTTTTAGAAAAGAATTTTTACTTTGGAAAAATACCGTTTGGATTTTGGTTTTCAAGTTTATATGTTTTGACCAAATCATGTTTAGAACTTAATGTCAAAAACATAGATATTTCACCATGTTTGTGTAGTGGATCATATTCATACACTCTATGCTTTCAAAGTTGTTTAAATATCTTGTTTTTGTATTTGGAGAAGTTTAGAAAAATCAAGTTTTGAAAAATACTGTTTTTCATTTGAACCAATATTTTCAAGTTACAAAAATAGTCCGAATTATTTGTAACATGCCTTGATTTTGTGCAAGCATGTTTGTTTATCAAAGTATATTGGTAAAACTATTTTTGTAGATTTTCTGTAAATTTATGGGATTTTATTCAAGTTAAAATGTCAACATTTTTAATCCCAGATTTTTCTGTACTGGCTTCAGCCGGTCGACCGGACGGTCGACCGACGTGCACAGACGTGTACGCCAGTTCTGGCAGGAGGGCCGGTCGACCGACCCGGTCGACCGTCCAGAGAGCTCTGCTCTCTGGAAAGGCCCCGGTCGACCGACCGGTCGACCGGACAGAGAGCAGTGCTCTCTGTATCCTAGTTACGGTCGACCGGCCGGTCGACCGCTGGCTCAACGGTCTGAAAAATGACCGTTGGCCGGTCGACCGGACGGTCGACCGACATGCCACCTGGACCCCAACGGCTAGTTTTTCTAGCTCTATAAATTGGGGCATTTGGGGGCTGTTTTGATTAAGATATTTAGAGAGTTTTCAAGCCAGTTTTTTCTACTATATTAAGAGGTTTTTCTCCACAAAATTGAGAGCAAATATTTCCTATCAAAAGGGGAGTTTTATCAAGAGTATTTTCAAAGTGATTTCTTTGAGTTTTTCACCACACATTCCATCCTTATTTTTCTCACAAACACTTGAGCAACCCATTGACATATTCATTCTATAGGAGTGTTTTTGTGAGAATGTTTATTGGTGTTCAAAGTGTTTAGATCACCAAGAGATCATTTCTTGTACTTTGAGGAGGCGGACAAGTGTGTTCGCGGTGGTTTCGAATTCGTGTGTGAACTCCGTGTTTGAGGTGCGGCCTCGACGAGCTTGTGGGCTTGCGGTGTGTACGGACTAGGGAGTCCGAGAGTTGTAGGTGTTGCGGCACCGAGTGATCCAGGGGATCGATTATAGTGGAAATCCTTCGTGTGTCGAAGGCGGGGATGTAGAGTAAGGGTGCTCGAACCTCGAAACAAATCCCTTGTGTTTGCGATTGCTCTTTCTCTCTCTCCCTTACTTGTTTATATCTTGCATGCTATTATTGTGTTTACATTTATATGCTTGATATACTTGTGTGCTTAATTGTTATATGCTTGGGTTTGTTTGCTAACACTTGTATTTAACCAAGAGAGCCAACGCGACACCTCAACACTTATCTAGGGGAATCTAGAGGAGTTAGTTCAGAGCCCTTCACGGGAATTCGGCTACACTCTTGTGTTATACGTGGTGTTTAGTTTAAATAGTTTGTTTAGGTCATACTAGTTTTTAATTTCGCATTTAGTGACCATTAGATTAGCCATCACCTATTCACCCCCCTCTAAGTGATTTACATATTCTACAAAACTTTTGCATCAAATTTTCCTAAATTATCCTTGGTATTCAAAACAACACATTTGTATCCAAAAACTTTGAAATAAGAAAGATTTGATTTTCTCAAATGAAAATTTCCAAAAGAGTTTTTTTTAGAATTTTTGCAAATATATACTCCATTTATAATGTAACATGATATGTTTACGGTCTCGGCCCATAAGTATTGAGGGACATATTCACTAATCATAATCCTAACCATCTCTTTGAGAGTTCTATTCTTTCTTTCGACGACTCTATTTTGTTGTGGAGTTCCAGGACATGAAAGCTCATATTTAATTTCATTTTCTTTAGAATAAGTAATAAATGAGTGGTTGACAAACTGATTGAAGCTAAACCCTGCACAAAAAAATACGAAATTATAGAACTTAAAAAGAGAATGTGCAAGTGCTCAATTCTTCCGCTATAGCAAGTGGCTATGCGGGTCGTGATCCACAAGGAGGGTTTTGCGATGGAAGCGTTTACAGTTTTATTGAAATCGTTAAGAAAATAAGCGAAAGTTCTTCTCTGTTTTAAAGTTATAAAAATGAAAAAGAAAGTTATAGTTAAAGTTAAGAAGAAAGTGAAAGATGAGGAAGGTGAAAAAATCAGAAAACAATAAAAGCGACTATGTACAAATGGAGTGAGTGGAGAAGAAAGAGTTGGAAGAGGTGGTGAAAGAAATCGTGTTGGCGATCTACACTATAGCGATAAAAGAAAAGAAAGAAAGAAAAGTGAAGAAATACTTACCTAGGTTGAATGATGACTTACCTGAAAACCGTTGCATGTTCTACCTTTGCTTCGGAGGCGTTCAACGCATAGAGCATAAGCCCGAACTCAGTCCCCGTGCACATTATATCGTCAAGCATATCAAGAACGAAGTGATGCGGAGCTTGGAAGAGGAGAACGTCTTCATGAACTATCGCTGGCTCTCACGTAGCTTAGTTATACTTGCTTTGAAATTCACTTGTAAACTCAACAAATACAACCAAGGTCAAGTAGAAGAGGAAGAAGAAAGCAAAACAAATACGAACATAAAAAGAAGCTTTTACCTTTATTAATTGCAGAGACAATGGAAGAAAGGAGGAGGGTACATCGGTGTCACTCTCAACGTCAGCCTCTCTCTCTTACTTACATAAATCTTCTTCTACCCTAAGTTTACATACAAGTTACATAAAAGAAAAGAAGAACCTAAACTATAAAGAATTAAAACTAGGCTAAATCTTAATCTGCCTTGTCGTCCATTTTCAGTGCACATAATGGCCTTTTATAGGCAGAAAACCCAACCACCAGGATCCCGGGGAGGTCGGGGGAGCAAACGCTCCCCCTAACTCCCCAAGATTGCCGCGGAAACGCGGCCAGGGTGTGGCCAGGTGGCCACACCCTGTTGGTGGGTCAGCTTGGTTTCGCCCTCTGACTTTATCTGGAGTTGGTTTGTCAGTTTGAGTCCCGGATTCTGATGAAATGGCCTTGGATTCTTGGCTTTAACCGATCGATTCTGAGAGGATTCTTCTCAACCGGTTTTCAACCTCTTGATTTTGCCCTGATTTCTTGAGTGCGAATTTATTCTGATTTAACTCAGAATTTTGGTGGGCTTTTGGGCTCATTTCTCTTCATCTCCTTTAAGATTGGGCCTGCAAATAAATTAAGCAATTAATTAGAACAATGCAGGCTTTTATTCTAAAATAAGTATGGAAATATGATATTAAATATGCAACATTAGTGACCAATCACACCCCCATACCTATCTTTTGCTCGTCCTCGAGCAAAACAACTAAACTATACTAAGAATTATTAGACCACTTTCGCAGGTCGCGCGATTGCACTGAGCATGTGCAACAAGCCGTTAAACCTCTAGGTTTCCCCTAGAGGACGAGTTTTGTCTCGTGAGGGTTTTCAGCGGATTACACCCACAAAATCCATAAAGAAAGAGAAATAAAGAGTTAGTATTTTCGAAAAGCATTTTGAAAGAGAAAAATATTTGAAATATGATTGTAAGATCTAAGCAATCTATAAGTTATAGGAAACCCGAATTTTTCATTCCTAAACTTAGTCTCTCTTCAAAAATTTGTTTTCAATCAAAGTAAGGAGTCAAATTGTACTTCTCAGCTAGTCTATTACTTTACCCTAAGTCATATGCACTTGTGACTGTGAAAATTTTGACTAAGGGTTCATTAACTCTAACTCTTATGCCTTATTTATATATATATATATATATATTGTGGTATTATTCCTTAGTTTAGGCTTTCTAATCTTCCCATGTAACGAGCCTTTAATCGATGACTCCCAAACCAGACGGTCTTAGGGCACCAGGTGAGAAGACACCCCTAGGACTTAAGGACTCGAGCAAACAAGGCCACAAAACTAAGGATTTTATTATTTGAACCTCTTTTAGGCGTGAATACTTATGCTTTATTAGGCACAAATACCCAGCTTAATCAGAGGATTTTTCTTTTCAAACTTATCTAATCATCTTTCGCATAAATACTAAGGCTTGCTTAGGCCAAAGCACCTAGCTAGTCAATAATTAGACTTGTTTTTTTTCTTTTTTTTTCTCAAACTCATCTAATTATCTTTTGCATAAATACTAAGGCTTTCTTAGGCCAAAGCACCTAGCTAATCAATAATTAGATTTGTTTATCTTTTTTTATAAGGCATAAGAATCTTTGTTTTTGAACCCTAAGTGTGTAAGTGTATGAAGTGTGCATATTTCATCAAGGTAAAGATCAAGGCCAAATTACTTTGACAAATTATCTTCCTAACTCTATAAATCAAACAAATAATCTTATTTTGACCAAGTATAAGAAATCCTAATTTGGATTTTCCTATTCCTTAAAATTAACTTAATTTCTTACAAAAATAAGTCAAAATATTGTTTCTATTTTTGAAAAAGTTTTTAAAAGTAAAGAAAAGTGTTAATATTTTTCTTTTTAAAGAAAAAGAAAAGTTATGTTAGACTCTCCCCCACACCTATCTCATGCATTGTCCTCAATGTATGAATTAATGCATAAATGCATGAAAAAAACGAAAGGAAAGGAAAATGTTACCTTAAGGTGGTGGTTCCGGTGGTGGTCTGATTGGTCCACGAAACGAGGCCCAATCAACTTTTTTTGGGTCTCGGAGGAACCCACCAGAAATTACACTAATATAACCCACTAAAAAGATTTGTCCATTGAGGATTTTTATTAAGTATTTAACCCCATCTAATTTCCATATTCCATAACTAATTTCGGAGTCAAATTTATCAACCACCTCGTCCCAGAATGGAGTATGAAATAATAGAACGGTTGACTTGGACTCAGGAATGACAGGAACTAATACCGACTCAGGAAGGTGACTTAAGTTAAGTAAAGGTTCAGGAGTCCAAATGGGTTCAAGAAACGGGTCCAAGTCAAGAAGTTAAAACTCAAGTCCACATGTATTTTCTAACAATGGGATGTGACCTAATATGGGTGATTCCAGTTCAGGAATGATAGGTGGAGGAATCAAAACTGACTCTAAAATATTACTCAAGTTCGGTAACAAAACAAGAGTCAATATTGATTCAGAAAGTTGAACTGGATCACAGATTTGAGAATCTAGGTCACATATCTCATTGAGTTCAATATCAAAAAATTGAGAACTTGCCAATTTGTCAATAGGATTTTCAAAATTGTATAATTGGTCAAGTTCAATATGATCCTCAAAGATGGGTGATTCAATTTCATTATGAATTGGTACAGGATCCAATGTTGACTCCGGGAAAAGATCGAAATCAGGTGAAGATACCGGAGTCATAATCGAATCAGGAAGTAGAATTGAATCACAAAGTTGGGGTTCAGGATCATATTCATTTTCAAGTTCTATTTCAGGAAAAGAAAAACTTGCTAAATTGTTAATATCTTTTTCAAAATTTAGAGTTTGGGCAAGTTCAAATGGTTGTTCTGAAATAGAATCTTGATTTCCAAAACTACATGACTCTTCGCTCTAACAGAATGGTTAGTGACATCAGAACTGGTCAAACGGTGAGAACGTAGAGATTCGACCATCATATCTATGTCACGATTTCTAGCATTTTGAGTATGAGTCATGGCTTCAAGCATCTTTTCATAATTGATGGGTTCATTGTTTTGATGAAAAGATGAAGAGTTGTCTTGGAAGTGGTAGTGAAATTGTGAGTCCATCAGATTTTGGGATTTGTGTTTGGACTCACGCATACTCATTTCCAAAATTGATGGTCTTCTATTTTGGACTGGTGGAACTGAGTATGACTCTTGGAAATATTGTGGACTAGGTGGAGAAGGAGGACAATTTGGTTGAAAATTGGACTCGGGGTAGGTGAATCCCCACTGACTCTATGAAGAGTTGAAATCGTTATGGAAATTATAGTCATACGATGGGGGACATGGGTTATATTGATTCGGATAAGACCAATCTGGCACACTAGGTTGGTTAAAGTCATGATATGCCGGGTTGGTAATATCCGAAAAAGAGTTTGATGTGTAATATGGATTATTATTATAGTTGAAAAAATTATTATTATAAGCCATATCACACAATGGAATACAAACAAAAAGAAAGAAAAACAAACAAATAAACAAACAAGAAAGAAAAAATTCTAACCTAAGTTAGGGTAGACCTAGACCTAGACGACTCCTAACTGGTTAGACTGTCCACAGGAGGTTTAATGTAGACTTTGACCACAAGCTAATCAGCCATGTCAGGGCAAGGTTGGTGGGAGGTTTTCCGTCAAAAGACGTTCCTTAATTAAATAACCACCAACCTTCGGGCTTTCGGCCCTTAATCCCTTTCCTAGACACTGATTTGGCAAGAGTCAAGTTCCAACACCTTTCCCCCTTAGGATAATCTTCTAATTGAGTCCGAGATGTCCCTAGGACCAACGTCTACTCATTTTAAGTTAGGCTTTGTTAGTGAGTGCTTGGATTCTGATTTTTGGGCTAAGGAAGGGTGATTAAATCCCCACCTTATCTTGTTATTGGGTTGGTGCCCTTAAAATCAATTAGTGCAAGTGTACAAGATATGTAAGATTCACTCAAAGCGATATAAATCAACCAAGAAGTGAGTCCTATTCTAAATGCGATGCATACGTACCTTGCTCCAGCACTCTTCAACAGTAAAATAAAGAAATTGAAAAGACACGTGCCTAAGATGCAAACGTCTAATCAATTTTTAACTTTGGCAACAAACGTTTTACTGTTGATTATTTAGCAGGCTTATGTGATGGCATATAGGAAATAAAGAATTGCAAAGAACTAGAGCAGCCCTGCAAAAACCTGTTAGTAGTCAACTCGTCCTTGCCGCGGATCCGCGGCTTTTGCCGTGGAAACGCGGCAATTCAGAGGGCCCTTGGTCTATGCTTTCTAGAGCAGAGGCCCAAGGCTACTTATATGTCACTGCAATATTAATTTCCTGCTTTGATTACCCTGTAACCTGCAACAGAGAAGAAAATTCGTTTAGTTCTAAAAAATTTTCAAAAAAAATTCAGATTTCAATAAAAAACATGTTACCCTCCCCGGCAATGGCGCCAAAATTTGATTGAAGCTAAACCCTGCACAAAAAAATACGAAATTATAGAACTTAAAAAGAGAATGTGCAAGTGCTCAATTCTTCCGCTATAGCAAGTGGCTATGCGGGTCGTGATCCACAAGGGGGTTTTGCGATGGAAGCGTTTACAGTTTTATTGAAATCGTTAAGAAAATAAGCGAAAGTTCTTCTCTGTTTTAAAGTTATAAAAATGAAAAAGAAAGTTATAGTTAAAGTTAAGAAGAAAGTGAAAGATGAGGAAGGTGAAAAAATCAGAAAACAATAAAAGCGACTATGTACAAATAGAGTGAGTGGAGAAGAAAGAGTTGGAAGAGGTGGTGAAAGAAATCGTGTTGGCGATCTACACTATAGCGATAAAAGAAAAGAAAGAAAGAAAAGTGAAGAAATACTTACCTAGGTTGAATGATGACTTACCTGGAAACCGTTGCATGTTCTACCTTTGCTTCGGAGGCGTTCAACGCATAGAGCATAAGCCCGAGCTCAGTCCCCGTGCACATTATATCGTCAAGCATATCAAGAACGAAGTGATGCGGAGCTTGGAAGAGGAGAACGTCTTCATGAACTATCGCTGGCTCTCACGTAGCTTAGTTATACTTGCTTTGGAATTCACTTGTAAACTCAACAAATACAACCAAGGTCAAGTAGAAGAGGAAGAAGAAAGCAAAAACAAATACGAACATAAAAAGAAGCTTTTACCTTTATTAATTGCAGAGACAATGAAAGAAAGGAGGAGGGTACATCGGTGTCACTCTCAACGTCAGCCTCTCTCTTACTTACTTGAATCTTCTTCTACCCTAAGTTTACATACAAGTTACATAAAAAGAAAAGAAGAACCTAAACTAAAAAGAATTAAAACTAGGCTAAATCCTAATCTGCCTTGTCGTCCATTTTCAGTGCACATAATGGCCTTTTACAGGCAGAAAACCCAACCACCAGGATCTCGGGGAGGTCGGGGGAGCAAACACTCCCCCTAACTCCCCTAAATCACCCATTGCATGTTCCACTTCTTCTATGCTCGAAAATGATATAAATTTGTTAAAGAAGAAAATGGATTGTTTGGGCTCCACTATGAGCCAATGTGCCATGAACCACTCACGGTTGGAAACCTTGGTTCGAAAGAAACAAGTTCCAACTTCTATGCATGCACACCCTCCACGGCATACACATGCTCCTCACGGACACCATCAACACATGTATGCTCATGTGTACTCATGTACACATTGTGGACGTAAGGGCCACCTTACTAAATTTTGTTATGATAGATTACATACTCCTAATTTAGCAAAGAATTTTGTTTGGGTTAGAGAAGGTACTAACCCCCATGGACCCAAGAAGATATGGGTACCAAAGACCACCCCTCCTACTATTTTTGATGTAGGTGTGGGCTCTCACATGACGTGAGAGTGATAGCACCTTGGAGTGGATGCGTTCCGGACTTCATGGAAATCATATTGGATGCATCACTTTCAAGGGAATGTTGGTGGAGATGACCACCATATTTTGGAGATAAGGAAAGTTGCTCCTTCGATTTTGGTAACAATCCTTTATTCCCATTTATTGTTTACATGCTTTTCATGTTCATAGTTTATAGCATGTTTTTATTGTCATTGGATTAGTATGTTCATTCCATGTTTATTAGATCCTTGACATACATGTACAGTATTTGAGACACACATGCTTATATGATCCCATACTTAGTGTTCTCACTTATGTTTAAGCTATAATGTACATCATGAATCTAATACATGTGAATTCACATAATAATCATGTTTTAGTTTTCCATGATGACTTTTATCATGATGATTTTTATATGTGTTTTTGATGCTTCATGTTTTGAATATATGTTTAAGTGTTAGTTTTCATTAAGACTAGTTATATACTTGTACATAGAGTGGGCTACAAATAAATCTATATATAGTTCGAATTGAATGCTTATTTGAACCCATTAGATGTGCTAGTATAGTCTAGTTTTGATGATTCATACATATTAAACTTGTATTCTCATTTTTGAATTTGCTTTATGATTGTGTATTTCACTTCATGTATATGTTTGTATTGCCAAACTCTAAGATATACATGTATACCCCTTGAGTCATTTGCCTTTCATGCAAATCTATATTATGGACTCAAATTGTGTTTAGGGATATGTATGTATACTTCTTGTGTTGACAATTCATACATATACCTTGAAATGAAAATTGCCTTGATGAAATTTAGCTTATCATGATTTTCATGTTTTTCATGTGTTCAATATTTAACTTCATGTATATGTCTATCTTATCCAAACTATTGACTATACATGAGTATCCTTTTTGAGCCACGTGCCTTAATGCATATATCTTGTGGACTCTTTATGTTTTGGATATGTATGTATACGTTAGTTTGTATTAGACATACATATGCCTTGAAGATTAGATAGTTTTTGATGGAATTATGTTTTAAGGAATAATTGAGCTTAATGAAATATTTTTCATGATTATGATCTTCACATATTATTTGTACACTCATATCTATTGCTCATGTTTTGTTTCTCATGAGGTATGCTTTATTGGTTAGAGTGATGATTATCATGTGAATTTCATTTTTGTTTTATTCCTTGCTTGAAGGATTTCGTGCTAGTTAACAAGTTTTCCATTTAACTAGTTGTGGTGTTCTTCATTTTGGTAGTGATTTTCAAACAAAACTACATTTTCAAATCTATCTTTGAAAACCCCTACCTTCCAAGGGCGGTAGGATGGGAGATCATGTTCATGTATGCCCTAAATTGAAAATCTTTAAAACTTGAATTATGATTGGGTGGTAGATAATATGATGTATGCACTTGACCTTATTGTTATGTCAATTGGTATCATTGAACTCTTTCAATTGGTATCATTTTGACCTTTTGTATCTCATATGTTTATTGTGTATGTATGTTTTCATTTGGTATCATCTATTGGTGATTGATACTCATTCCATTTCATACACATATACTTGTTTTATTTGTGCCTACTATATTCCTATATCTTAGAGCACAAATAGTTGTTTATGTTTAGCTTGTTAAAATAAAAGTGTTCAATGTTTCCTTTGGTATTTCATAAAGGGGGAGAAAATGAGTATTTCATATTTTGTCCTTCAATTGGTATTTGCACTCCCACTCTTTATGATTAAAAGTTGTTATTTTGAACATATGATATCAACATCAAATTTGTTATATATTTTCAAAATGAAATATATTCTTACAATTGGTATCAAAATTTGTGTTTAGACATTCAAAATTTGTTATGATTGTTTTACAATTGGTAATTTGTTATGTTTAATTACAATTGGTATCTCAAAATGTTGTTTAAAGAAAATATTCAAAGTTTTGATTTGTATTTCCTATATGCAAGGAGAGCTTAACATCTCTCTTACATATAGATTCATGTTGAGTATATTATAAATTGAGGAGCTTGACAACTCTTCTTTATATGATATACGTGTATAGGGGGAGCTTCACATCTCCTCTTATGCATTACATAATATGTGTTATGTGAATTGGGGCTTGTCATCCCTTCTTCATGTAATGCATATGTGTAGGGAAGCTAACTTAGCGTCTTCCTCTTCATGAATGTATATAGCATATAACATATATTGATCCTTGTTTATTGGTATCAAGATGCTTCATTAACATATTTTTTAATTGATATCATGTTTGTAGACACCCCTTATTGACTTTGTTTTTTGTTTTAGACAAAAGGGGGAGAACATTGTTTGCATTGTTTTGATTGACAAAAAGGGGGAGAAAGATTTTTACCCCTCATTTTATCTATGGTTTTGATTGTTTACCCCTTTGTTGATGATTGACAAAAAGGGGGAGAAGTATTTGAGTTTTATATGCATGCTTATGTTTTATATGCATATATTATGTTTTAATATCAAGAATATTAAGTTTAATTGGTATCCAAAGCTTGCTTTGTAATTATTGTAATTGGTATCTAGAGCTTATTTGTTTTGAATATTCCATTTGATATCTAGAACCATTTATTGTTTATGCATATGCATGTTTCATGTTTAATATTCATTGCATATATTCATTGTTTATCCCTATGCATGAGTTAAGGGGGAGCTTCTTTGAAGCTTAACTTTAATCCATGCATATATAACTCCATGAGTTTTGTCATCATCCAAAAGGGGGAGATTGTTGGTCAAATGGCCTTCCACTCTAGTTTTGATGATGATCAACACTCATGTAGTTATGTTTACTAATATTCTTGTGTTTCTAAGTTTCAGATCATTAACAGGATATTAGTTGGTGATTAGCTTCAACAAGATGATTAGAAGCTATTCATGATGATTCCGGTGCCAAAGCTTAAAGATCATACCTTTGCACTTGGAGAATCACGGAGTTTTGGACCGAGTCTACTTGAAGATGGAAGATCGACAAGAAGACTTAGGTATCCTAGTTTAGATAGAGTTTTAGATCCATTTGTAAAGCTTAGTTTAGTTGATATGCTCAAGTGCACAAATCACACACGTTTTATGATTGAGTTTTGGTTTTCATGAATAGTTTATCAAAACAAGTTTAAATTGATATATGTATAGTTGCTTCATTCTATACATGCATGCTTAATTTTTTAAACAAACTTATTTTGACTATCCTATTCATGTTTTGGAAAATTCTAGTTTGATAAAATACAAGTTTTGTTTTGATAAAATTGGCAAGACACAAAAATGAATTGATATGATTGATATATGTCTTGAAATTTTTTATCACAAGTTTGGTTATCAAAGTAAAATGATAAAACAAGTTTTTAGAAAAACATATTTTTAGAAAAACAGTTTTTATTGTGATTAAAACTATTTTTTAGATTTAATGTGAATTTATGGGATTTTTATTGAGTGAAAAGACCTATTTTCAAATCCCGTATCTGTGCAGAACTGAGGACTGGCTGACAGGCCAAGTCGGTCGACCGGACCGGTCGACCGCACCATAGGCCGGTCGACCGACGTGCACAAGTCTGTGCACGTTTTGGAGTCTCTGGGACGGTCGACCGGGCCGGTCGACTGAGATGAGAGTTCTGCTCTCAGGATGTTTCGGTCGACCGGGCCGGTCGACCGCCTTTGCCCAACGGTCACATTTTTGACCGTTGGCGGTCGACCGGGCCGGTCGACCGATGCCTGTCAGAGCTGCCAGCTCAGCCTAACGGCTAGTTTTGTATAGGGGCTATATAAACCCCATCTCTTTGGGGATTTTGGCCAAGTTTTCTAAGAGAAAATTTTCAGTTTTCTGAAGTGTTTAAAAGAGTTTTCAAAAGAGTTTTAAGTGCAAAAACTTCTCATCTTTAATTGTTTTGGGTTTTTGGAAAATCAAAGAAAACTAGGTTTTGGGATTTTGATTTGGTATTTCATTTTCTATCATATTCAAGAGATTTCCCAAGTAGTTTTTCTTTGTTGCTTGTTTCCAAAAACACTTGTTTTCCACACTTGAGCTATCTTCTATCCTAAACTATTAGGATATTGTTTTTGTGGAAAAAGTTAAGAGAAAAAGAAAGAAAAAGAGAGTTTTTGGTTTTGAACCACTTGTTGTAAACCCTCCTTTATTTGTTGTATCCCTCTTCGGTAGAGGTGATCGGAGTGGTATTAGTTTGCTCCCTCTTCGGTAGAGGTGGAGTTTGGTTGTGAGCCTCTTTGGTAGAGGTGTGTAGATTGGTTGTTGTATTGGCTACGGGCCTAACCCCTCGGTTGTGAGGAGGTTGTTGTTTGAGAGAGGAGTTTGGTACTCCTAGAGTTGTAAGAAATCCTCTTCGGTAGAGGTTCCCTCGGTGGGAGTTGAGATAGTGGAAATCCTACACGGTGGTGTAGGCGGGGATGTAGAGCAAGGTGCTCGAACCTCGAAACAAATCTCGTTGTTTGCGATTGCTCCCATTGTCTCTCTAACTCTCTCTCATTTACTTTGTGCAAAGCATCATACTTCATCTCATATCATACTTGTTTGTGTTGAGCATATTTCATATTGCCTTGCATTAATTCATATTGCTATATCCTTGATTGCTTGGCTTGATTGTGTGTGCACATTGTGAATTGCTTGTGTGTTTGTGCATCACCTATACTCATCCAACAAGAGCTTCACATAGCGCCTCAACCCATATCTAGGGGAATCAAGAGGAGTTAGTCCAGAGCCTCGCAAGGGGAATTCGGGTACACTTGTTGGATTGTATTAAGTGTGTTGCAAGATTTGCATTAGCTTCCGCATTTAGCGCATTTAGTTTTTAATTTAGTTTTAGATTAGCACTTACACCTATTCACCCCCCTCTAGGTGTTTTACATGTTGCATGTTTTCACATCATATATGTCACATTTCTGCATTTTTATTTAAATAAAACTCTACTATTAATGTATTTTCATGTTTAATTACGTGTAGGGTAACTAAGGAAGAAAAAAAAGGGATAGACAGATTTATCGAATTAAATCCAAAAATTCAAAAGAAAGGGATCGATTCAAATCCAGAGGTTCCAAATGCCATCTATCTGAAGATCGGGTATATTAGATGAGATAATATCATTCAAATTCAAAGAAAAAATGAATTAAAAGAAGACCCTATCGGTTTCACTAAGAATAAAGCGATAGATTGTCAAATCTAAAGCTAAAATTCAAAATGCAAAGAGATAAATGGTTAGAGAGAAGATCAATGGATGAGATGAAGTAATTTAGACTCAGATTCAGGAATCATAATTTCCTCTACCGAAACTCAAATCAGATGATTTAAGATGATCCAGAAAGAAGACTTAAAGGGCTACAATTCTTACGTTGATCACTTTCTCTAATTGATCGGGACGGAACTAGCACTCGAAAATGTGTATTTTATGAAATCAATGAAAAGCTTGTATGTGCTAATATTCGCTCGATACTTCCGTTATAGCATTGGCTCAACGGGTCGAATCCACAGGGACGAGAGGTGATAGAAGCTTTAACAGTTCTTATTTACGTCGGTTATTAACAATTCTTCTTTGTTAAAAGAATGAAAAAGAAAAAGAAAATAAAATCCAGAAATGATAGGTGAAAAAGCGATGAAAGCGATGCGAAAATAAAATGAAAATGGTTTTGAAAACTAAAAGAAGATGAAACAAAGTCGAACTAAGAAAGCGGTGAAGACATCGATAGGAAAATGATAAAAGTTTTTGAAAATTGTTTTTAAAATAAGATAAAAATAATGATGAAAACTATGAAAGAAAACTCATGGCTACTAACTACTAGTTGCTCCACTAACCATGCTAACCTCTTAGTGATAGTTGCCTCGCATAGATCCTTGGCCATCACTAATCATTGGCTTCAAGAGACGATATAGAGCATGGCCCATAAGGTTGTTCTTCTACATTCAAACAACACCTCCATACCGCATAACAAGTTATAAGATACTATTAAATCATCAAAACCGGTTAGAGGTGAGCATGAAATAAAGAAGACATTGCAAGTTAGCAAGTTAGCGGGTTAGGTGTTAGAAATGTTAGAATATTAGAATCCATCATCATGAGCCATCAATGGCTCTTGCAAGAGCAAGACCTTGTAGAGGCTATTAGATTCATGTGGATTATCAAGTAAGTAGTTAGATGGTTAGTGGTTAATAGTTAGATTGCCATGAGAAGAAGAAATTAGCCAAGTATTATGTAGAAATAAGAGAAGATTACAATAGAGAAGAAAGAAGACACATTTACATAGATTGTCACCATCTATTACATCAACCTCTCTTTCTCTCTCTGAATCTCTCTGCCCTACTACAAGATCTAAAAATGAAATGAAAATACAAAATATAAGAAAAGAAGGACACCTACACTAACCTACACTAAAAGAGAGGAAACCTAGCCTAAAATCAAATCTTCTTGCGTTTTAGCCAACCCCTGCCCTTTTTATAGGCAAAAGTAGGTTTGAGAAGACGAGACGGGGCCACGAGTCGAAGATCAACGCGTGGCCCCACCAGATTGCCGCGAAAACGCGGCAAGCCGCATTTCCGCGGCAATACCAGGGACCCAAGTCCCTGATTTTGGTGCGGAGATGCACGATTCTTCGGGGACCTTCTAGATATGCTCCGATTCGGGTATATTCGTCCGGATCTTCGTCTGACGTGCGCAAAGGTTTAGGTTCAATGCATCTTTTAGAAGTTCTCTTACTTGGTCTCCAAGAAATCTAGATTTAATTACCCGAAAATGGGTTTAATTAAGCTCTTATTACCCTTTTGCCCTCCTTATCTTGATTATCTGCAAGAGAGACCAAAATACGGTTTAGACCGACATTTTATTTATAAATCGGCGGGAAAATGTGATATAATAATGCAGAACTGTAGACTAAGCACACCCCCACACTTATCTTTTGCTCGTTCCGAGCAAAACAAGAAAAGAAAAACTATACTATAAATATTATTACATCACTTTCGCAGGTAACGCGATTGCACTGAGCGTGTGCAACAAACCATTAAACCTCTAGGTTTCCCCTAGAGGAGGAGTTTTATCTCCTGAGGATTTTTAGCGGATTGCACCCACAAAATTCATAAAAAAAGAAGACAAATGTTGGTATTTTGAAAAAGCATTTTGAAAGAGGGACAAGTTTACGAAATATTTTTGCAAAAATATAAGCGATCTAAGATCATAAGTCCACCAAAAATTATTCTCCTTAAATTTAGTCTATATGTAAGATCTTGTCTTCAATTAAGGTAAGAATTTAAAATTGGATTGAGTATTTTATCCTTCTTAAAACCTAGATAATATGCACTTTGTGATAGTGAAAATTTCTGGGACTTCAACTCTAACCATCAAGCCATATATTTATATTTGTGTGTGTGTGTGTGTGTGTATATATATTTCTTTTTTTTATTCTTCCCTTAGCTTCATTAGGCTTTCTAGTTTACCCGGATAGTGAGCCTTTAACCGATGACTCGCAAACCAGACGGTCCTAAAGCACCAGATGAGAAAACATCCCTCGGGTTTAAAGACTCGAGTAAACAAGGCAACAAAACTAAGGGGGATTATTTATTCTTTTGACCACCGTTAGGCGTGAATAATCATGCTTCTTGAGGCATAATTATCCAGCTTAATAAGTGATTTTTTTCTTTATAATATATATTTTTTTCTTTTTATTTATTTTTACTTTATGGCATTTTATGTCTTTGTTTCCATCCCAAAAATGTGTAAGTGTGAAGTGCATACTATCCAAGGCAAAAAATTCAAGATAAAATTATCTCTCCAATTTATCTTACTTAGCCTATAATCTTAAACAAGATCCATTATTTCGACTAGGTTAAGATGTCATAATTAAGGCTTTCTTAATTTCTAAGATCATCTTAATTTTCTTAAAAATAGATCAAAACTTTGTATCTTATTTCAAAAAGTAATTTTTTTTAAAAGAAAAGAAAAATCCTATACAAAGGAAAATTCTAAGAATATCCTAAAAGAAGTGTAAATGAAAGAAAATCTAAAACAAACTCTATGTTAGTAAACCCTCCCCGACACTTATCTCATGCATTGTCCTCAATGCATCGTGATGTATGTATGCATGAAACAAATAGAGAGGGAAGGAAAAATCACCTCAAGGTGGTGGTTCCGGTGGTGGTCTGATTGGTCCACGAAATGCGGCCCAATCCGATTTGCGTGGAGTCCGGAGGAACCCACCAGGGACCTCTAAAATACAACCCACTAGAATGATGTATATATGTATGATTTTTATTAAGAATTTAATCCTATCTAATTTTCAAATTTTCAAAATAATTTCAGAGTCAATTCTATCAACACCTTTGTCCCAAAATGGAGTATAAAAAGATGGAATGATTGATTTGGACTCAGAAAGTACAGCAACTAATACCGACTCAAGAATTTGGCTTAAGTCAAGTAAAGGTTCAGAGTCAAATTGGTTCAGGAAGTGGGTCCAAATCAAGAAGTTAAAACTCAAGTCCGTATTCATTTCCCCATGATGGAATGTGACTTCCTAAAGTTGGTGATTTCATTTCAAGAATGACAGGTGTAGAAATCAAAATTGACTCTAAAATATTGCTTAAGTTGGCTAACAAAACATGAGTCAATATTAATTTAGGAATTTGAACTAGATCACAAATCTGAGAATTTAGGTCACATTCCACATTGAGTTCAATTCCATAAAAATGAGAACTTGCCAATTATCAATGAGACTTTCAAAAGTATGAAATTGGTCAAGTTCAATATGATGATCATAAAAGATTGGCGATTCAATTTCACAATGGACTGGCACAGGATCCAATGTTGACTCAGGAAAAAGTCTGAAATCAGGTAAAAAAACCTCAGTCATTATAGAATCAGGAAGTAAAATTGAATTACCAACTTGAGGTTCAGGATCATATTCATGCTCAAGTTCAATCTTAGAAAAGGGATAACTTACCAAAATGTCAATGTAATTTTCAAGAATTGGATGTTGGTCAAGTTCAATTGGATGTTCTGAAATTGAATCATGATTTTCAAAACAACAAGAGTCCTGAATCAAATCAATAGAGTTAGAGATATAAGAATTGGCCAAAGGTTGATAAGAAAGAGCTTCCTCATTCCTATAAATATTGACCAATTGACTCAATTGTTGTTCTAACCTATTGATAGACTGTGTAGAAGATTTTTAAAATTGTAGTGCGGACTCCTGCAAGACTTCTATACTCTTTTCTATATGTGATGTTTCTTCAAGTGGATGCTCTAGAATGGTAGTATAGGAGTCTTGGTTCCCAAAACACAAGAGGCATGGGTCAAATTAATAGAGTTAGAGATATCTGGCTTGGTCAAAGGTTGATAAGAGAGAGTTTTCTCATTCCTATAAATGTTGACCAATTGACTTAATTGTGTTTCCAATCTATCAATAGACTGAGAAGAAGTTTTTTGAAATTGTAACACAGACTCCTGCAAGATTTCTATACTCTTTTCTAGACGTGATTTTTTTTTCAAGTGAATGGTCCAGAAAGGGAGTAAAGAATCTTGGTTTTAGAAAGATAGTGAAGATTGTGAGTCCAACATATTTTGAGATTGAAGCTTGGACTAACGCAAGAGTTTCTTACTCGTTTCCACGGCAGATGTTTGTTCATTATGAGGAGGTGGAACTGAGTAAGACTCTTCAAAATATTGTGGAATTAGAGAGGCCATCATTTTCTGAAGTTGTCGCTTGACCTCTTGTAGATTGGCTTCTATACTCTTTTCTAACTCAGATGTTTCTTCAATTGGTGGTTCTAGAAAAGGAGTATAGGAAGCAAAATTGGGGAATGGAGATTGTGAAAATGTGAATATTGTGTACAAGGTGGTGAAAAATTTGATTCGAGGGAGGTGAATCCCCATTGACTCTGTGACGAGCTGAAATTATTTTTAAATTATAGTCATAAGATTGAGGGTATGGGTTGTATTGATTCGGATAAGTCCAACCCGATGTATTTGGTTGGTTCACATTGTGAAAAACCGGGTTGGAATTATCCGAAATAAATGGGGTCGGTATGAAATATGGATTCATATTAGGATTGAAAGAATTGTTATTGTTGAATTTCATTTCACAAACAATTACAAACAAAAAGAAAAAGCAAACAACAAACAAAAAGAAAGAAAAAATCAAAATCAAGCCTATATTAAGGTTGACCTAGACCTAGACGACTCCTAACTGGTCGATTACCCGGGGAAGGTTGTTGTATGAATCCGACCACAAGGTAATCGGCCAGGTAGGGACAAAATACGGTAGGAGGTATTCGTGCGTAAGCAACGAGCCTTAATTACGCTAAACCACGGTATCTTCGAGGCGTAACCTCTTAATCCCCAACCTTAGACACCGATTTCACAAGAGTAAGATTCAAAATATGTTTCATCGTCGGTCAATCTCTTAATGAGTCCGAGATATCCCTAGGGGCCAACGTCTATAAATTTATATTAGGACTTGGTTATGTGAGTGGGGAGGTGATTTTTGGCTAAGGAAGGCACCTTATCTTGTATGGGTTTTGCCCTTAAGTTCAATTCGTGCAAGTGTGCAATATAGATAAGAGTATAACACAAAGCGATAAATCACCCACGTACTTGTCCTATGCTATATGCAATGTCATATGTATACCTCAATTCACATCACAACAGCAGAACAAAATACAATATATTAGAATTGAATTGACACGTGCCTAAATGCAAATGTCTAAACCGTTTTAAAAGCGTCCAAATACCGTATTTTAGTTCTTTAGTTATTGTAATGTGTAGGCAATCAAAGCAGATAATTAGTAGCAGAATACAACGATATATGCAACGTGCAAGGTCCCTGCAAATGACAAAGTACAAATGCCACAAAATTGCCGCGTTTGCGCGGCCTGTCTTTGAATTCTGTGGCAAAGTGTAAGAAGCAAGATTTCTGCTTTCTAGAGCAGGGAGAGGTAAGCAAGAGTAGCCATTTGCAATACAAAGAATTTGTAAAAATTATCCTGCACACCAAAATAGAGAAGAAAATGTTAACAAAAACGTGAGTTTAAACCATTCCCATCCCCGGCAATGGCGCCAAAAATTTGATCGGGACGAAACTAGCACTCAAAAATGTGTATTTTATGAAATCAATGAAAAGCTTGTATGTGCTAATGTTTCCTCGATACTTCCGTTATAGCATTGGCTCAACGGGTCGAATCTACAGGGACGGGAGGCGATAGAAGCTTTAACAGTTCTTATTCACGTTGGTTGTTAACATTTCTTCTTTGTTAAAAGAATGAAAAAGGAAAAGAAAATAAAATTCATAAGTGATAGGTGAAAAAGGCGATGAAAGCGATGCAAAAATAAAATGAAAATGATTTTGAAAACTAAAAGAAGATGAAACAAAGTCGAACTAAGAAAGCGGTGAAGACATCGATAGGAAAATGATAAAAAGTTTTTGAAAATTGTTTTTAAAACAAGATAAAAATAATGATGATAACTATGAAAGAAAACTCATGGCTACTAACTACTAATTGCTCCACTAACCATGCTAACCTCTTAGTGATAGATGCCTCACATGAATCCTTGACCATCACTAATCCTTGGCTTCAAGAGACGATACAGAGTATGGCCCATAAGATTGTTCTTCTATATTCAAACAACACATCCATACCACATAACAAGTTGCATGCTACTATTAAATCATCAAAACCGGTTAGAGGTGAGCATGAAATAAAGAGGACATTGCAAGTTAACAAGTTAGTGGGTTAGGTGTTAGAAATGTTAGAATGTTAGAATCCATCATCATGAGCCATCAATGGCTCTTGCAAGAGTAAGGCCTTGTAGAAACTATTAGATTCATGCGGATTATCAAGTAAATGGTTAGATGGTTAGTGGTTAGTAGTTAGATTGCCATGATAAGAAGAAATTAGCCAAGCATCATGTAGAAATAAGAGAAGATTACAATAGAAAAGAAAGGAGACACCTTTACATAGATTGTCACCATCTATTACATCAATCTCTCTCTTTCTCTCTGAATCTCTCTACCCTACTACAAGATCTAAAAATAAAATGAAAATATAAATACAAAAAAGAAGAGCACCTATACTAACCTACACTAAAAGAGAGGAAACCTTGCCTAAAATCAAATCTCCTTGCGTTTTGGCCAACCCCTGCCCTTTTATAGGCAAAAGTAGGTTCCAGAAGACGAGACGGGGCCACGCGTCGAAGATCGACGCGTGGCCCACCAGATTGCCGCAGAAACGCAGCTATTGCCGCATTTTTATGGCAATACCAAGGACCCAGGTCCCTGGTTTTGGTGCGGAGATGCGGGACGTTTCGGGGACCTTTTAGATATGCTCCGATTCGGGTATATTCGTCCGAATCTTCATCTGACGTGCGCAAAGGTCTAGATTTAATGCATCTTCTAGAAGTTCCCTTACTTGGTCTTCAAGAAATTCAGATTTAATTACCCGAAAATGGGTTTAATTACTCTCTTATTACCCTTTTGCCCTCCTTATCTTGATTATCTGCAAGAGAGACCAAAACACGGTTTAGACCAACATTTTATTCATAAATCGGTGGGAAAATGTGATATAAGTTGTAGACCAAAATTGAATCAATAATCCTATATTTTGATAAGTTATATTCAGTAATCAATACGTCAATAAGTTGCAGACCAGAATTGAATATCCACATCAATCAAGTTTGGAGATAAGGGGAGCATTCAAATTCAGAAATAGCCAGCTCCTCTTATCTTTAGACTCATTTCCTTATCCATTTCTATCCTATAAATGCCCCCACACATCAGAGGCAGAGGAACAATCAAGCAGAAAGTAGAGAATAGATTTTTGTATAGGTTTAACCTACGTTCTTATTTTTTTATGTAATTTTTATTTTATTTATGTAACTGAGAGGAGAGGAGAGTTTTATGGAGGAATGAGAGCAAGTTTGTACTGAGGGTGAAACCGGTATAAGTAAATCTTTTCTTTCATTGTTATTTGAATCAAATCAAGATTTTTTTCCTTCTTTACTCTTGTTTTTGTTTGCTTTCCTCTGACGTGTTTGCAATCCAAGTGAATCTAATAGCCTCAAGACTACTTTGCCATTGCAAGTGCCCTTGATGGCCTATGGTGATGAACAACCATTCCATTGCTAGTTTAGCTTGCTCTTTTACTCGTAGTGTAGATCAGGAACGGGGAAGATCCTACATGCCATGATTGATCGCCTTCAGAGACTAGATAAGTCGTAGCGACGGATCCAAGGTATATAAGAACGAAAGAGGTAAGTAAGAATTTTTAGTTTTCTTTAATTCTTAGTTTAGAATTTTACTCCAAAACCAACATTCTTCTCTTTATTTAGTTTTTTTTTTCTTTCTTTTGTAAATAAAACAACAACATCATCATCATCTTCTTTTCTTTACCATCTCTTCATATCTTCTAACTTAACCTTTTTGTTTTCCTTTTCTAAAACTGAGAAAAAATTTCTAACATATTTTTATAAACTCAAAAAGAAATGAACTTACTTAAAAGCTTCTATCGCTAGTTCCTCCTTGTAGATCACGACTCGCATAGCCACTTGCTATCGCGGTAGTATTGAGAACTTGCACATTCTATTCTTAAAGTTCTGAAATTCTGTATTTTCTGTGTGTAGGTTTCAACTCAATCAAAATTTGACACTGTTACTGGGGAGGGACAGTAAGTAATCTTTTTTGTTTATTTTATTGATTAACTTTCTTCTCTGTTCTTGGTGTACACGTTGAAATACACCTAGAGGGGGGGGGGTGAATAGGTGTAATTGCTAATCTAATGATCTTTTTATACTTAATTGAATGAGTGATGCAACGATCTCTCAAAACACGACTAGGAGCCGAATACCCCGTGAGAGGTTCTGAACTCCTTCCTCCCAATTCCCTTAAAAATGGGTTAGAGGTGCGCAATGCAACCGTGTTGTATGAGATTTGATCGATCAAGAGATGAATGAAATGCTATGATGAAGTGCACACAAATAATATTGCAAGAAGATAAGCAAGAGAAAAATTGCACAAGTAAATAGGTTAGTTCTCAAGCAAATAATTGAGCAATATAAAACAAGAGAAATGTAAGGCAAGAATGACGCAAGGCAATCGCAAACACAATTGATTTGTTTCGAGGTTCGAGCCCGTAGCTCTAGTCCCCGCCTTCACCTCCGTGAAGGGTTTCCACTATCCACCGAGATGCCTTACAAGTTTGGTCTACCGAAGACCCCAAGCCCTTAGCTTCACAACTTACAAAGAACTCCACCTAGGAGTTGTCTCCACAAGAACAAGGATCACAAGAACAATAGTGATCTCCTCAAGATCACAAACTCTTTCTCAACTCTTTTACAACACTCTCACTCTTTTTACAACTTCACTATAGTATGAGTAATGAATTTTTGCTCTATGAAGTGTGGTGAGAAAAACTTCAGTTGTAGAGTGATATTAGCAATCAAACACAACTGAAAAACAAGCTCAAAAAGAATTGGAATTAAAAAGCTTTGAAACAATTTTTTCTTCTCCTTTGAAAAACAATGAAAACTTAGGATTTTTCTTGGTGAATAACAAAGACCTATTGCCCTCTATTTATAAGGAGAGAATAGGTTAAAACCATTTTCTTTACACCTAATTTGACCTGAAAAAGGTCCTCAACAACTCTCAAAAAGTCTGTTAAAACAGAAAGTAAAAACATATTTCAGAACTATCCCAAAGAGGAAAGAGCCGTTGGTCAGCAGCAGGCTTGGCGGTCGACCGGTCCGGTCGACCGTCGCCTTGCTGGCAAAGAGCCGTTGGGCTCCGGTCGACCCGCTCGGTCGACCGTTTCCTTCAAAGGAAACACAGTTTCCTTAAGGCGGTCGACCGCCCGGTCGACCCAAACAAACCGAGAGCAGACCTGCTAGCAGTCGGTCGACCGGGCCGTCGACCGACAGACGTGCACAAACGTGCACGTCCTGGCACTGCGCCGGTCGACCGGGCGGTCGGCTGGTCAGCCTGAAATTTGGGAAAACAGCATTTTTTTTCTGACTTAGGAAAATTTTGTAAAAATAGTTTTAGGTTTGAACAATCTTAAGTAACATGCTAGTAGGAGTATATACACATGATCTAGACAAGTTATTTATTTTGTAAAACTTAAGATCATGTAAATATCTACTAAGGCATGAGACTAAATTTAAACATGAAAACTTAAAAAACAAGACTTCATATTTTAACAAAAACAAATTTTGTATGTGTATCCTAGAGCCAAATATCCAATAATCAAACTTTAACATTCTATTCTTACAATGATTCTAAAGTCTTCAAGTTCTTCAAGAGGGGCTTTCTCCATATGATCTTCAAACTTGCATTTTGAGCCCAAATTGAGTTGACTTGAGTCCAAAGCACCTTCCTTTAGGGAAGAACTCCTCTAGTTGAGATAGAATCCTGAAACATACTTAAACAACAAACGATATTAGTATAAATAACTAATATGTTTTGTAATCATCAAAACACACTAAAAACGGGTGATTGTAACCTTGGGCCAACAATCTCCCCCTTTTTGATGATGACAAAACATATAAGTTATTTAAACGAAAATGGAAGAAGAGCTTGGAAAGCTCCCCCTCAAACAATGCTATATATAAGAAAAAAAACAAACATAAAGCAAGCATTGAAAATACTAACACAATACACAAGTTTTGTCAAAATACAAAAACCAAAACCTATCTTTTTTTTTTTTTTAAAATACTTAAGTAATAATCAAACTAAGCAAACTCATATAACTCAAGTAATGAACAAACAAACTTATATCTCTTTTTCTCCCCTTTTTGTCATACATCAAAAAGGGTGAAAGCAACACAAAGACAAAAACAAACAAAAAAAAAATGTTTAAGAATCCATAATGCAAACATTTAACTCACCACAAATAAAAGAGAATCTAGCATAATCTAATGGTTTAGTGAAAATATCGGCAAGTTGAAAATCGGTAGAAACATAATCAATATCAATATCACCTTTCTCATAATGATCTCTAAGAAAGTGATACCTAATGTCAATGTGTTTTGGTTTTACTATGTTGATTTGCATTCTTTGTCATGTGAATAGTATTAGTATTATCACAAAATATTTAACATGATCAAAGTGTAAATCATAGTCAAGGAGAGTATGTTTCATCCAAAGAACTTGTACACAACAAGCTCCGGCTGCAACATACTCCGCCTCGGCGGTTGATAGGGCTACCGAATTTTGCTTTTTGGAAGACCAAGATACAAGACAATTACCTAGGAATTGACATGTTCCACTTGTGCTCTTCCTATCTACCCTACAACCCGCATAGTCGGCATCCGAATAACTCGTCATTGAAATTGACCGGTTTTCGGATACCATAAACCCATTTCAATAGTCCCCTTTAGATATCTAATTATGCGTTTAACCGCAATTATGTGAGATTCTTTAGGACAAGATTGAAAACGTGCACAAAGACAAACGGAAGACATAATATCCGGCCTACTAGCCGTTAAATAAAGCAAGCTACCAATCATGCTACGATATAATTTAATGTCTACATTATTACCTTGTTCATCCTTGTCAAGCTTCGTAGTGGTTGCCATGGGAGTTTTGCTTACTTTAGCTCCTTCAAGCCCGAACCTCTTGATGAGTTCCTTGTGTACTTGGCTTGATTTATGAAGATCCCATCCTTCCGTTGCTTGATTTGGAGTCCAAGGAAATAGTTGAGCTCCCCCATCATAGACATCTCGAATTCATCATTCATGCATGATTCAAAAACTTGGCAAAGAGATTCATTAGTAGAACCAAAAATAATGTCATCAACATAAATTTGCACAATAAGAATATCTTTTTCTACATGTTTTGTAAACAAGGTTGTGTCAATTTTACCTTTCTTAAAACCATTTGAAATTAAAAATGAAGAAAGTCTTTCATACCAAGCCCTAGGGGCTTGTTTTAAACCATAAAGAGCTTTATCTAATTTAAATATAAAATCCGGATGTGTAGGATCAACAAACCCGGGGGGTTGTTCAACATACACCTCCTCTTCAATAAAATCATTTAGGAAAGCACTTTTAACATCCATTTGAAACAATTTAAAATCTTTATATGAGGCAAAAGCTAGTGTCATCCGTATGGCTTCAAGCCGTGCTACGGGTGCAAAGGTTTCTTCAAAATCGATCCCTTCGATTTGAGTGTAACCTTGGGCAACTAACCTAGCTTTATTCCTAACAACGTTACCCGATTCATCCAACTTGTTCTTAAAGATCCACTTAGTACCAATAGTTGGTCTATCGTGGGGCCTAGGAACAAGGTGCCAAACTTGGTTGCGCTCAAATTGATTGAGCTCCTCTTGCATAGCTAGCAACCAATATGAATCGGCCTCGGCTTCGAGGACGTTCTTGGGTTCAACATGGGAAATAAATGCATAATGGCCACAATAGTCATGAAGTTTAGAGCGAGTGGTTACCCCTTTAGATACTTCACCTATGACGAGGTCCTTGGGATGATGAGGATTGTATCTCCAACCCTTTGGAAGTTGTTGAGTAGGCTCCACTTCAATAGTTTGATCTTTATTTCCTTGAGCCTCTTCCACTTTGGCTTCACTTCCTTCATCATCCTTTGGCTTGTCTACCATAGAAGGTGTATCCTCCAAGGTCACTTTCTCCAAGCCTTCATCCAATGCATCTATTTCTACAACATTCTTAACAAACAAGTTAGATTCCTCAAACTTAACATGTATAGATTCCTCAATAGTCAAAGATGATCTATTGAAGATTTTATAAGCCTTGCTAGTACTAGAATAACCAACAAAAATAGCCTCATAAGATCTAGCGTCAAATTTTCCCAATTATCTTTTGTATTTAAAACAAAACATTTACATTCAAAAACTTTGAAATAAGAAACATTAGGTTTTCTAGAAAAGTACATTTCAAAAGAAGTTTTAGATGTATTTTTACACAAGAAAACACGATTTGCTATGTAACATGAAGTATTAACGGCCTCGGCCCACAAATAATGTGGTAGACCGTATTCACTTAGCATTGTCCTAGCCATCTCTTGTAAAGTACGATTCTTCCGCTCAACTACTCCATTTTGTTGTGGAGTTCTAGGACAAGAAAGTTCATGTTTTATTCCATGTTCTTCACAAAAAGTGATAAAGGGAAGGTTAATGAACTCACCTCCTCTATCACTTCTTATTCTAATTATTGAAGTGTCTTTTTCCTTTTTAACTCTTTTCTTAAATGCTTGAAAATGTGAAAAGGCTTGACTTTTATGTTCAAGAAAGAAAACCCAAGTAAAACGCGAAAAATCATCTACTAAAACAAAAGCAAATCTATTCCCACTTAGACTTTTGGTTTGAGTAGGGCCAAATAAATCCATGTGGATTAACTCCAAGGGACATGATGTCATGATATCCTTAATTGACTTGAAAGAGGACTTAGTTTGTTTCCCAAATTGACATGCGTCACAAACTCGGTCCTTTTCAAAATTCAAACAAGGAATACCTTTCACCATTTCCTTTGTGTTAAGCCTAGATATATGGTCAAATGAAATGTGGCCTAATCTTCTATGCCACAACCAAGAGTCATCATCGAGGGCTTTTAAACAAGTAATATTACAAGACATATTTAACATATCTATCATATAAACATTACTTTCACGAAAACCGAAAAACACACAAGCATTTGAGGTTCTATCAATTACTTTACAAACAACATTATCAAAAACTGCATCAAAACCTTTATCACATAATTGACTAACACTCAAGAGGTTATGCTTGAGGCCGTCAACTAAAACTACATTCTCAATTAAAGGGGATGTGCCAAGTTTTACATTACCGATACCGATGATTTTACCCTTGGCGTCATCTCCGAAGGTGACGGTGCCACCTTCATGGTATCTTGATAGGGTTGCAAAGTTGTTGATGTCCCAAGTCATGTGCCTTGAGCAACCACTATCAAGATACCACAATCCTCTACGTCGTTGGGCTTTGGAAGGTACCTATATCATTTAACAAAATCGTTGATTTTGGTACCCAAACTTTCTTGGGTCCTTGGAAGTTAGTGTTTCGAACCCAAACATTATGATGAGATGCACTTAGTCTATCATAGTAAAAATTGGCTAAGTGCCCTTTCCGCCCACAATGTGAACATGAGAACACTCTACCATACATGAATGCATGATGTGTGTGTGGAGTGTGAGCATGTGTGTGTGAAGTGTGAGCATGCTTTGGGGGTTTGCCACGATGTAAAGGTTGTGTGGTATGAACATGAGCATGATCATGGTAAACATTTTTCTTAGGGGCTTGTTTCTTAGGAAACATAGCCTCTAACTTCTTTTTATCAAATTCACATCTTTTTAAAACAATTCCTAATGAGTCTATTCTTTCTTTAAGCATGGTAATCTCATTAGAATCAACTAGTGGGGACTTGCCTTTACAAGAAATCTTATATTTATCAAAATCATTTTTAGTTGTAGCTAAAGTGGAAAGCAAGTCATCTTTTTCTTTAGAAAGATTTAAAACTTGAAGACTAAGAGATTCATTATCCTTTTTCATTTTTAAATATTTTTTCTTTAAGAAATCATAATTATGAGAAAGTTCTACAAATGCTTCTCCTAGTTCATCCATAGAAAGATCTTCATCAAAAGAAGTGGAAGGGGTTACCTTACTAGTGCTTTCATTAGCCATGAAGCACATGTTGGCGGTGTCGATCTCCTCCTCGGATTCACTCTCGGAATCCCATGTTGCCTTCATAGCTTTCTTCTTGAAGGGCTTCTTGGATGAAGAAGGCTTCACTTTATCCGGACACTCCGCTACAATGTGTCCCGGCTTTTGGCAATTGAAGCATATGATCTTTCTTTCTTCTTTGCCTCCTTGCCATCTCCTTCTACTTTGGAATTTTGCCTTGTTGTACATCCTCCGGACATTCTTGATAAGAAGTGAGAGCTCTTCGTCATCTTCTTCTTCATCATCTTCGTCGGAGTGAGTAGCTTGA
Source organism: Agave tequilana (assembly GCA_038442645.1). NCBI lineage: Eukaryota > Viridiplantae > Streptophyta > Magnoliopsida > Asparagales > Asparagaceae > Agave > Agave tequilana. The sequence continues at coordinate 81,224 of JAVJIF010009680.1, read as the reverse complement.
CTTTTGAAAGCTATGGTCTTCTTCTTGGAGGGAGCCATCTCCTCCCTTGCCTTCCTTTCCATCTCATGGGTTTTTAGATTCCCAATGAGACCAATTAACTCTATCTCATCCTTGTCGTTGAGTTCCTTCAAGGTTGTAGCCTTGACTTCCCATGAAGGAGGAAGAGCCCGGATGATCTTTCTTACTCTTTGATCATTGTTGATGTCCTCACCTAGAGAAGAAAGTCCATTAGTAATCTTGGTAAATTTTGTAACCATATCATCTATGGTTTCATTCTCTTGCATGCTAAAATTTTCATATTGGGACCGAAGAAGGTCTATCTTGGCCCTCTTCACTTGTGATGTCCCCTCATGTGTGACTAACAAATGGGTCCAAATCTCATATGCGGATTTGCAATGGATGACTCTAGCTATGTAATCATCATTGAGGGCTTGTAGGAGTGCATAATGAGCCCTAGCATTGGCATCAAACTCCTTGGTCTCTATTTCGGACCAAGTAGATTCATCACCGGGGGTACACTAAAGGACTTAGTCACGGCCTTTGCAACTCGACTACCTAGAGATTGCAAGAACACGGTCATCTTAACCTTTCATATGGGAAAGTTAAGTCCATCAAACTTAGGGGGTGTCTTAATACCATCGGCCATGTTTACTATGTGAGTATGAATGAAATGATTAGCAATAATAGGATCTCTCTAAGGTTGTTAAGCCAAATCCTAGAGTCCAAGCTCTGATACCAATTGAAATACACCTAGAGGGGGGGTGAATAGGTGTAATTGCTAATCTAATGATCTTTTATACTTAATTGAATGAGTGATGCAACGATCTCTCAAAACACGACTAGGAGCCGAATACCCCGTGAGAGGTTCTGAACTCCTTCCTCCCAATTCCCTTAAAAATGGGTTAGAGGTGCGCAATGCAACCGTGTTGTATAAGATTTGATCGATCAAGAGATGAATGAAATGCTATGATGAAGTGCACACAAATAATATTGCAAGAAGATAAGCAAGAGAAAAATTGCACAAGTAAATAGGTTAGTTCTCAAGCAAATAATTGAGCAAATATAAAACAAGAGAAATGTAAGGCAAGAATGACGCAAGGCAATCGCAAACACAATTGATTTGTTTCGAGGTTCGAGCCCGTAGCTCTAGTCCCTGCCTTCACCTCCGTGAAGGGTTTCCACTATCTACCGAGATGCCTTACAAGTTTGGTCTACCGAAGACCCAAGCCCTTAGCTTCACAACTTACAAAGAACTCCACCTAGGCGTTGTCTCCACAAGAACAAGGATCACAAGAACAATAGTGATCTCCTCAAGATCACAAAACTCTTTCTCAAACTCTTTTACAACACTCTCACACTTTTTACAACTTCACTATAGTATGAGTAATGGATTTTTGGCTCTATGAAGTGTGGTGAGAAAACTTCAGTTGTAGAGTGATATTAGCAATCAACACAACTGAAAAACAAGCTCAAAAAGAATTGGAATTAAAAAGCTTTGAAACAATTTTTTCTTCTCCTTTGAAAAACAATGAAAACTTAGGATTTTTCTTGGTGAATAACAAAGACCTATTGCCCTCTATTTATAAGGAGAGAATAGGTTAAACCCATTTTCTTTACACCTAATTTGACCTGAAAAAGGTCCTCAACAACTCTCAAAAAGTCTGTTAAACAGAAAGTAAAAACAGATTTCAGAACTATCCCAAAGAGGAAAGAGCCGATGGCCAGCAGCAGGCTTGGCGGTCCACCGGTCCGGTCGACCGTCGCCTTGCTGGCAAAGAGCCGTTGGGCTCCGGTCGACCGCTCGGTCGACCGTTTCCTTCAAAGGAAACACAGTTTCCTTAAGGCGGTCGACCGCCCGGTCGACCCAAACAAACCGAGAGCAGACCTGCTAGCAGTCGGTCGACCGGGCCGTCGACCGACAGACGTGCACAAACGTGCACGTCCTGGCATTGGCGCCGGTCGACCGGGCGGTCGGCCGTCAGCCTGAAATTTGGGAAAACAACATTTTTTTCTGACTTAGGAAAATTTTGTAAAAATAGTTTTGGGTTTGAACAATCTTAAGTAACATGCTAGTAGGAGTATATACACATGATCTAGACAAGTTATTTATTTTGTAAAACTTAAGATCATGTAAATATCTACTAAGGCATGAGACTAAATTTAAACATGAAAACTTAAAAAACAAGACTTCATATTTTAACAAAAACAAATTTTGTATGTGTATCCTAGAGCCAAATATCCAATAATCAAACTTTAACATTCTATTCTTACAATGATTCTAAAGTCTTCAAGTTCTTCAAGAGGGGCTTTCTCCATATGATCTTCAAACTTGCATTTTGAGCCCAAATTGAGTTGACTTGAGTCCAAGCACCTTCCTTTAGGGAAGAACTCCTCTAGTTGAGATAGAATCCTGAAACATACTTAAACAACAAACGATATTAGTATAAATAACTAATATGTTTTGTAATCATCAAAACACACTAAAAACGGGTGATTGTAACCTTGGGCCAACAATCTCCCCTTTTTGATGATGACAAAACATATAAGTTATTTAAACGAAATGGAAGAAGAGCTTGGAAAGCTCCCCCTCAAACAATGCTATATATAAGAAAAAAAAACAAACATAAAGCAAGCATTGAAAATACTAACACAATACACAAGTTTTGTCAAAACACAAAAACCAAAACCTATCTTTTTTTTTTTTAAAATACTTAAGTAATAATCAAACTAAGCAAACTCATATAACTCAAGTAATGAACAAACAAACTTATATCTCTTTTTCTCCCCCTTTTTGTCATACATCAAAGGGTGAAAGCAACACAAAGACAAAACAAACAAAAAAAAAATGTTTAAGAATCCATAATGCAAACATTTAACTCACCACAAATAAAAGAGAATCTAGCATAATCTAATGGTTTAGTGAAAATATCGGCAAGTTGAAAATCGGTAGAAACATAATCAATATCAATATCACCTTTCTCATAATGATCTCTAAGAAAGTGATACCTAATGTCAATGTGTTTGGTTTTACTATGTTGATTTGCATTCTTTGTCATGTGAATAGTACTAGTATTATCACAAAATATTTTAACATGATCAAGTGTAAATCATAGTCAAGGAGAGTATGTTTCATCCAAAGAACTTGTGCACAACAAGCTCCGGCTGCAACATACTCCGCCTCGGTGGTTGATAGGGCTACCGAATTTTGCTTTTTGGAAGACCAAGATACAAGACAATTACCTAGGAATTGACATGTTCCACTTGTGCTCTTCCTATCTACCCTACAACCCGCATAGTCGGCATCCGAATAACTCGTCATTGAAATTGACCGGTTTTCGGCATACCATAACCCATTTCAATAGTCCCCTTTAGATATCTAATTATGCGTTTAACCGCAATTATGTGAGATTCTTTAGGACAAGATTGAAAACGTGCACAAAGACAAACGGAAAACATAATATCCGGCCTACTAGCCGTTAAATAAAGCAAGCTACCAATCATGCTACGATATAATTTAATGTCTACATTATTACCTTGTTCATCCTTGTCAAGCTTCGTAGTGGTTGCCATGGGAGTTTTGCTTACTTTAGCTCCTTCAAGCCCGAACCTCTTGGCTAAATTGTATTTTTGCATGTTAGCTAAATTGCAAAGTTTAAATATCTGTACCTATTTATTTCTTGTTTGACTCACTGTACATACATTTCTATTCAACAGTAAAAGGTTGATTGTAAATGCTAAAACGGTTTAGACTTTGTATTTAGGCACGTGCCTATTTTGTTATGTTTTTTATTTACTGTTGAAGAGTATTGGAGCCAAGTTATGTGTGCATAGCATTTAGTATAAGGTTCATTCTTGTATGAAATATTGCTTGAGTGTTACTTTTTCTATATATTTGTACACTGCACTAAACTGAATTAAGGGTTGTCCTATAAACAAGATAAGATGGGGAAGTCATTACCCTCGCTTAGCCCACAAACAATCTCCTCACTCACTAACCCAAGCCTAATTAAAACTAAGTAGACGTTGGCCCTAGGGACATCTCAGACTCATATAGGAGACTGATCTAAGGGAAAATTGATTAAAATTTGACTCTTGCCAAATCGATGTATAAGGTTGGAGATTGAGGGACGAAACCCCGAAGATTGGTGGTTTGAGTTTAGGCACGGTACCTCCTACTGATCTTACCCTACCTGGCCGATTAACTTGTGATTAGATTCTGCAATATACCCCTCGTGGACAGTCTAATCAGTTAGGAGTCGCTTAGATCTAAGGTCTACCCTAAGTTAGGTTAGATTTTTTTTATTTGTTTGTTTATTTGTTTAGTTTTCTTTGTTTGTTTTTAAATTTCTTGTGTGATATAGATTATAATAACAATTTTTAATTTTAAAGGTAATCCATGTTATACCCCGACCTCTTTTTCGAATATTACCAATCAGACAAATCATAACTTTAACCACCTAGTGTGCAAGATTGGTCTTATCCGAATCAATACATGCCCCAGTCCCAATATTATGAACAAGACTGGAATAATCATCACCACTCTTCACAGAGCCAATGGGGGTACAACTCCCCCGAGTCATATTATCAATCACCTTACCAACATCAGCTTCATATACTCTCTCTCCTGAGCAACAATTAGAAGAATCAATTGACTGAGAAAGAAGATGGAAGCCTTAGAAGAGCTTGAGCGACGAATTTAAATTCTAGAAAACTTAAAATCCTATCAAAAATTTCAAATCTAAGATCCTTACTCTATTTTTCAAGAAGAACATACCGACTTAGAAAAGAGTATGAAATCCATGTTTCAATTTCAAAGTGATCCTTTAAATATGATAGAAACAAGACTTAGTCGATTGGAAAACATGCGTAGGAATAAGAGAACTCACCCTACCGAATCTTTGACTCTTCCCGACACTTCTAGCAATATTGATTAAAACAAGAATCTTGGAATCTTGAAGATTTTGACCAAATCAATCTCGTCACACAAACTTGAACTTGATCAATTCCAAACCATGGACAAATTGGTAAGTTTTCCATTCAATGAGATTGAACTTGAATGTGATGTGACTGTAACCCCCTGATCCCTGGTATACGTATCACAGTATCAGTACGCGATACGACATATAATGTTGATTTGACCTTTCTGATAGTCAGTTTGAGCCGATTTCAGTTTCAAAAAGTATTTTTGAATATTTTAGATTTTTTTAGGATTTTCTGGAATTTTTCTGAATTATTTGGAAAATCTCCGTAGTCGGTGTCGACTGATACCGATAATCGGCTTTATGATTTTTATTTCACAAATGGAGTTGTATTTTGAGAATCTGCTTTCACCATGTGTTTTAAAATCATATTCTCTACGTTAGGGTATTTTTGGGGCTTTTTTGAATTTATCGAAAATCGGGCCAAACCGGTGTCGCCTAATACCGGCGAACTCTTTCAGGATTTTTTACTTGCAAACCTGACTTTCTTTCATGAATCCGATTTCACATTCCTCCTCCATGTAATATTCTCTATTTTCTGTAATTTTTGGGCACCGTTCGGAGCTAGTCGAATTTGGGCCAATATAATAATACTAAAATCTTATTTTTTTAATCTTTCTTTTTCCTTTCTTTTCTTCTCCCTTCTTCTCAAAGCTTCCTCCCCCCACTGCCTTTGTCAATCAACCGTACCCAATAAAAACGCCCACCGCCATTCCCCTCTTTCAATCCTCTCTCTCCCCTACCTCTCTCTAATTCTCAAAACGCCTTCTCTCTCACTCTCTCTCTCTCTCTCTCTCTCTCTCTCTCTCTCTCTCTCTCTCTCTCTCAAACACCCTCTCTCTCAAATCTCTCTCTCTGTGCTCCCCAACAGGAGGGGGGCTGACCGTGCAAGCGGCCAGACGCCGCCGGCCGCCGCCGCGCTCAAGCCGAGCGCCACCTCCTCCTCCTCCTCCTCTTCTTCTTCTTCCTCTTCTTTTCTTTTCCTTTTCTTCTCCTGTCAGCTCTTCCCCTCACTCTCTCTCTCTCTCTCCTCTTCTCTCTCTCTCTCTCTCTCTCTCTCTCTCACTCTCTCTCTCACGCTCGGCCGCCGCCGGCGGCCGGGACCGCCGCCGGCCAGCTGGGCTGGCCGGCCGGCCGCGCAGGAGGAGCAGTAGCAAGCTGCTGCTGCTGCTGTGAAGTTTCTTTGTGGGTTTGGGTTAAGCCCAAACCCATTAACCCTAATGGGTTAAGTGGGAAACCCATTAAATCCAACCCGTTAACCCGTTAAACTTTACCCATTAATTTAAGTTATGGGTTTGGGTTATCAGATCCAAACCCGACCCGCGAGCAACCCAACCCCGCATTCAAAACCCAATAAAGGTAATCTTACAGAAAACCCCCTGTTACTTTTTATTATTTGCATTTAAAATATTTTTATTACATATTTAACCCTTTTTATTACTTTTAGTATTCGGGCGATATCTGGAGCATCCAGACTCCGATTTGGACGATCCTGGAACCGTTGCGATCGTGGGAAAGAGAGCTACCTGTCCATGGCCAGTTTGTGAGTGTTTTCATTTTATAAATTATATTTATTCATGTTAAATTGAGTGATTGCTTTAGTCAATAACTCGTAGATATGGGTAAAGCACTATAAATGGTAATTAAAAGAGACTTCATTATAGCGAAGTGTATAAAAGATAAGTAATAGATGTGTATATCTATTCCACATGGTTTAGTTACAGCTATTAAATCCCCGTACATTGTCACTTCGTTACTGCTACTTGTATCTGGTCACTATGACACTGTCACCATTACAGACCCACCGATACACTTGACACAGTGATTGCATGTCAACCTCTTATACACTACACAAGACACTATCATTTCCTGTTCATGACCACTGTTCCATGGATACGCGACGCTGGTATTTCATGTGCTAGTATCACCGTCCCACGAACACTCGAATGCACTGAACGCACTCGATACCGTTATTTCATGATGTTCCATGTACATATTGCTCTCTCACATAGATACTGAGACTCATGACATCATTACTGCATGTTCGTGAACCACTAATATACTGATACGCTAGTACACTGGATATCGTCGTGTGCACAGTTACTTCATGTTCTTACACCACTGTTAGATAGACTCACCGATATACATGCATCGATTGTCTATGTATTCCTGCTACATGGATCATGGATTTATTCCTGTTACATGGATCATGGATTATATTATTACTCATGGATATTCTTGTATTCTCGTTATATTGATCATTGTTTATGTCACATGGATTATTGTTACATGAGTAGTTCGTCTTGTATTCCCGTTACATGATTATTTCCCGTTCTGATATTGATATTCCCGTACTGAATACATGAGCTGTTGATATGCGATGTGTGAAACTAAGTGCCACGTGGATTCAAGCCACGGGGGCCACCTCTAGAATCCCACATCTATTGTTTCCCGTTTCCCGTTATCGTGTTTCGTGCTATCAACAGAGCTCATGTCCTGTTATCGTGTTACATGTATCCTGTACTGTTCTTGTTCCTGATACTCTGTGTACATTAAATGTATGAAATATAAGATGGGGTTAGGGGAGACTTGACGGTTGACTAGATCTTGTCGGGTGGATGTTTGGATCCATTGTTTGTCCCACTGCAGGGGACGGGGTAGTGCTGGCTACCGTCTGTTATAACTCATGAGCTCCCGTTTCCCGTTATTGTTTTAGCTCATTGAGTTCCCGTTACATGTTACAGCCTTAGCGGGCTGGCCCTGGTCTCAGCAGCCAGGGGTCTGTTTAAGGCCGTGATCGCGGGTATGCACGGGATACACCTACCCGATAAGAGCTCCTCGACCATGGGTTTCCAATTAACATAATAAAACAGTATACACAATAGTGACGTCGGGAACACTTGTTATTTGGTCACTCTCTCGTTTGGATAATGGTACCCGTATGCCATGTGCGGATGGGTTTGACTGGAGTGCGGGCTCCGGTATGAACTGCCAGTGGTATGGGACACTGGAAGGGAGTGATTATAATACCAGGTGGTACTGATTGCTACTATTGTATAAATATCATGACTTGCCTGATACATGTATACTATTGTTTAGTTGTACTTATTATTATTCCTGATCATTTATCCGCTATCATGTTACATGTATACTTTGTTACTTTACCTGGTACATGTTACACATTCTGTGGTGGCCTACTACTCATGTACATGTATACACTGCATTGCATATCTTCTATTTTCTGTATACCTTGCAGATATCATTACTGTTTATGCACAATACCGCATTATGGTTATCTTGCATCTGGCCATCTGCATGTTCACTTCTATCACGTCACCACCAACGTGTTCATTTCTATTACGTCACCACCCGATGATAACATGCTAGGTAGTGCTGGTATTAAAATATGACATGATTATATTTTTCTACTGCTTATTATATACTTATTATATGGTATCACTAGTACAACATCATGTATTATATATATGTATCGTGCTTGTATTACTATTGTATATATTACTACTGCCTCCTTCATTTTACCACTCACTAGGTCGCTTTCTGACGACCCTGGGTTTGCGTGCCCAGGTTGGAGATCTGAGTTATCGTTTTGTCAGATAGTCCATATGGTTCACATCGGAGACTCATCATTGAGACCATTCATAGGTATCCTTGTGATTTATTTCTGTTATCTTATTTATCCCTATTTTTCTATCTGTTATGATCACTAACCTCTTTCTGCAGGTATTCTTGTACTTATTTAATGCTGGAACTCTTGTCTATATGGAGGCTATGTCCTGTACTGAGGCTTAACGTACGCGTGAGTGTGTTTTCACCTCACGTATGTACGTCGCCATAACGTCTCCGTATCCTTGGGATCGGGGCGTTACAGAGTGGTATCAGAGCTTAGGTTCACACCTGGTGTGGGTAACTACCTGGGTCAATGCTTGGGCTCTTACCAACAGTACAATCGATTCAGATTCAAACTTGTCTGTATCTGAATTTGGGATTCCAGCGACAAGTACAAGAATACCATGTCCCTGACAATTCATTCCTTGACTCTTTTGTATTCCTTATTTACAGTTGTCTACCAGAATATCCGATTTCCCTCTTGCTTTCTTTGCATCTTCTTGCTTCCAATCCGTTAGTTTTAGTTCTCTACCATACTTCTCCATCCCGAGTTCCTTAGAGATAGCAGAGCGCGCAGCGGAAGTGTCGTGCACCCGTAACATTTAGACTTTGGGGTTGAAAATATTGTTCTCCCTCCTGAATTGAAATTTCGAGGACGAAATTTTTGTAAGGTGGGGAGAAATGTAACCCCCTGATCCCTGGTATACGTATCACAGTATCAGTACGCGATATGATGTATAATATTGATTTGATCTTTCTGGTAGTCAGTTTGAGCCGATTTCAGTTTCAAAAATCATTTTTTTAATATTTTAGATTTTTCAAGATTTTTTGGAATTTTTCTGAATTATTTTGGAAAATCTCCGTAGTCGGTGTCGACTGATACCGATAATCGGCTTTACGATTTTTATTTCACAAATGGAGTTGTATTTTGAGAATCTGCTTTCACCATGTGTCTTAAAATCATATTCTCTACGTTAGGGTATTTTTGGGGCTTTTTTTCTGAATTTATCGAAAATCGGGCCAAACCGGTGTCGCCTAATACTGGCGAAATCTTTCAGGATATTTACTTGCAAACCTGACTTTCTTTCATGAATCCGATTTCACATTCCTCCTCCATGTAATATTCTCTATTTTTTGTAATTTTTGGGCACCGTTCGGAGCTAGTCGAATTTTGGGCCAATATAATAATACTAAAATCTTATTTTTTTTAATCTTTCTTTTTCCTTTCTTTTCTTCTCCCTTCTTCTCAAAGCTTCCTCCCCCCACCGCCTTTGTCAATCAACGGCACCCAATAAAAACGCCCACCGCCATTCCCCTCTTTCAATCCTCTCTCTCCCCTACCTCTCTCTAATTCTCAAAACGCCCTCTCTCTCACGCTCTCTCTCTCTCACTCACTCTCTCTCTCTCTCTCTCTCTCTCTCTTTCTCTCTCTCTCTCTTCAAACACTCTCTCTCTCAAATCTCTCTCTGTGCTCCCCAACAGGAGGGGGGCTGACCGTGCAAGCGGCCAGACGCCGCCGGCCGCCGCCGCGCTCAAGCCGAGCGCCACCACCACCTCCTCCTCCTCTTCTTCTTCTTCCTCTTCTTTTCTTTTCTTTTCCTTTTCTTCTCCTGTCAGCTCTCCCCCTCACTCTCTTTCTCCTCTTCTCTCTCTCTCTTTCTCTCTCACTCTCTCTCACACGCTCGGCCGCCGCCGCCGGCCGGGACCGCCGCCGACCAGCTGGGCTGGCCGGCCGGCCGCGCAGGAGGAGCAGCAGCAAGCTGCTGCTGCTGCTGTGAAGTTTCTTTGTGGGTTTGGGTTAAGCCCAAACCCATTAACCCCTAATGGGTTAAGTGGGAAACCCATAAATCCAACCCGTTAACCCGTTAACCCTTTACCCATTAATTTAAGTTATGGGTTTGGGTTATCAGATCCAAACCAGCCCGCGAGCAACCCAAACCCGCATTCGAAACCCAATAAAGGTAATCTTACAGAAAACCCCATGTTACTTTTTATTATTTGCATTTAAAATATTTTTATTACATATTTAACCCTTTTTATTACTTTTAGTATTCGGGCGATATCTGGAGCACCCGGACTCCGATTTGGACGATCTTGGAACCGTTGCGATCGTGGAAAGAGAGCTACCTGTCCATGGCCAGTTTGTGAGTGTTTTCATTTTATAATTATATTTATTCATGTTAAATTGAGTGATTGCTTTAGTCAATAACTCGTAGATATGGGTAAAGCACTATAAATGGTAATTAAAAGAGACTTCATTATAGCGAAGTGTATAAAAGATAAGTAATAGATGTGTATATCTATTCCACATGGTTTAGTTACATCTATTAAATCCCCGTACATTGTCACTTCGTTACTGCTACTTGTATCTAGTCACTATGACACTGTCACCATTACAGACCCACCGATACACTTGACACAGTGATTGCATGTCAACCTCTTATACACTACACAAGACACTATCATTTCCTGTTCATGACCACTGTTCCATGGATACGCGACGCTGATATTTCATGTGCTAGTATCACCATCCCACGGACACTAGAATGCACTGAACGCACTCGATACCGTTATTTCATGATGTTCCATGTACATGTTGCTCTCTCACATAGATACTGAGACTCATGACATCATTACTGCATGTTCGTGAACCACTGATATACTGATACGCTAGTACACTGGATACCGTCGTGTGCACAGTTACTTCATGTTCTTACACCACTGTTAGATAGACTCACGGTATACATGCATCGATTGTCTATGTATTCCTGCTACATGGATCATGGATTTATTCCTGTTACATGGATCATGGATTATATTATTACTCATGGATATTCTTGTATTCTCGTTATATTGATCATTGTTTATGTCACATGGATTATTGTTACATGAGTAGTTCGTCTTGTATTCCCGTTACATGATTATTTCCGTTCTGATATTGATATTCCCGTACTGAATACATGAGCTGTTGATATGCGATGTGTGGAACTAAGTGCCACGTGGATTCAAGCCACGGGGGCCACCTCTAGAATCCCACATCTATTGTTTCCCGTTTCCCGTTATCGTGTTTCGTGCTATCAACAGAGCTCATGTCCTATTATCGTGTTACATGTATCCTGTACTGTTCTTCTTCCTGATACTCTGTGTACATTAAATGTATGAAATATAAGATGGGGTTGGGGGAGACTTGACGGTTGACTAGATCTTGTCGGGTGGATGTTTGGATCCATTGTTTGTCCCACTGCAGGGGACGGGGTAGTGCTGGCTACCGTCTGTTATAACTCATGAGCTCCCGTTTCCCGTTATTGTTTTAGCTCATTGAGTTCCCATTACATGTTACAGCCTTAGCGGGCTGGCCCTGGTCTCAGCAGCCAGGGGTCTGTTCAAGGCCGTGATCCCGGGTATGCACGGGATACACCTACCCGCTAAGAGCTCCTCGACCATGGGTTTCCAATTAACATAATAAAACAATATACACAATAGTGACGCGGGGAACACTTGTTATTTGGTCACTCTCTCATTTAGATAATGGTACCCGTATGCCAAATCCGGATGGGTTCGACTGGAGTGCGGGCTTCGGTATGAACTGCCAGTGGTATGGGACACTGGAAGGGAGTGATTATAATACCAGGTGGTACTGATTGCTACTATTGTATAAATATCATGACTTGCCTGATACATGTATACTATTGTTTAGTTGTACTTATTATTATTCCTGATCATTTATCCGCTATCATGTTACATGTATACTTTGTTACTTTACCTGGTATATGTTACACATTCTGTGGTGGCTTACTACTCCTGTACATGTATACACTGCATTGCATATCTTCTATTTTCTGTATACCTTGCAGACATCATTACTGTTTATGCACAGCACCGCATTATGGTTATCTTGCATATGCCCATCTGCATGTTCACTTCTATCACGTCACCACCAGCGTGTTCATTTCTATTACGTCACCACCCGATGATAACATGCTAGGTAGTGCTGGTATTAAAATATGACATGATTATATTTTTCTACTGCTTATTATATACTTATTATATAGTATCACTAGTACAACATCATGTATTATATATATGTATCGTGCTTGTATTACTATTGTATATATTACTACTGCCTCCTTCATTTTACCACTCACTAGGTCGCTTTCTGACGACCCTGGGTTTGCGTGCCCAGGTTGGAGATCTGAGTTATCGTTTTGTCAGATAGTCCATATGGTTCACATCATAGACTCATCATTGAGACCATTCATAGGTATCCTTGTGATTTATTTCTGTTATCTTATTTATCCCTATTTTCCTATCTGTTATGATCACTAACCTCTTTTTGCAGGTATTCTTGTACTTATTTAATGCTGGAACTCTTGTCTATATGGAGGCTATGTCCTGTACTGAGGCTTAACGTACGCGTGAGTGTGTTTTCACCTCACGTATGTACGTCGCCATAACGTCTCCGTATCCTTGGGATCGGGGCGTTACAGTGACCTCGAACCCCAACCTTGTGATTCAGTTTTCATTTTCAAACCTATGTTGACTCTACTATCATTACCCAATTTAGACCAATTTTCAGAGCCAACATTTATTCATGTACCTATACATCTAGAAATTGAATCACCAATTTTGGATAGTCACATTCCATTGTTGGGAAGAGAATGTGAATCTCAGTTCTTTGATTTGGACCCTATTATTGAACTAATACCGACTCTCGAACCCGAAGTTGATTTTCACGAGTTAGTATTGGTTCCCGAACTTTTCAACTCAGAGCCCAAATCATTCATTCCACAAAATCACATTCTATTGTTGGACCAAGGTATTGAGCACAATGACTCCGTGATGATTTTTTAAGACTGGTCATATGAAGGAAATAAGTTTCATGATAGGATCTTTCATGATCTTATTCATATTGGGGATTGTAAATATGTAAATAGAAAAGAGATCAATAAATATGAGTTCCGTGAACCACCAAATTATCTTGATTGGGCAGAAACGATGGCCCAATCCGACCACCACCGGACTGCCACCTTGAGGTAACATTTTTTCCTTCCCTTTCTTCTTTTACATGCATTTATGCATTAATTCATACATTGAGGACAATGCATGAGATAGGTGTGGGGGAGGGTTCTAACATAACTTTGGTTTTCCTTTTATTATTAAAAAAATTAATATTTTTTTGCTTTTAAAAACTTTTTTAGAAACAATATTTTGACCTATTTTTTGTAAGAAATTAAGTCAGTTTTAAGGAATAGGAGAATCATAATTAGGATTTCTTATACTTGATAAGATTATTTGTTTGATTTCTAAAGTTAGGAAGAAAATTTGGAAAAGTAATTTAGTCTTGATTTTTACCTTGATGAAATATGCATGCTTTTATACACTTACACACTTATTGTTCAAAAACAAAGATTCTTATATCTTATATATATAAATATATATATGTATGTATGTATGTATGTGTGTGTGTGTGTATATATATATGTATGTGTGTGTGTGTATGTGTATATATATATATTTATTTATTTATATCAAAAATCCTCTGATTAAGCTGGGTATTTGTGCCTGATAAAGCATAAATATTCACGCCTAAAAGTAGTCCATATTATAAAATTCTTAATTTTGTGGCCTTGTTTGCTCGAGTCCTTAAGTCCTTGGGGTGTTTTCTCACCCGGTGCCCTAAGACCGTCCGGTTTGGGAGTCACCGATTAAGGGCTCATTACATGAGCATGTTAGAAAGCCTAATAGTACTATGAAATAATAGCATCAAAAATATAAATAAATAAATAAATAAAATAAGGCATAAGAGTTAGAGTGAAAGAACCCTTAATAAAAATTTCACAGTCACGGCATATGACTTAGGGTAAAGTAATAGACTAGATGAGAAATACAGTTTGACTTCTTACCTTAATTGATAACAAGTTTTTGAATAGAGACTAAGTTTAAGAATTAAAAATTTGATTTTCCTATAACTTATAGATTACATGAACTCTTACAGTAATACTTCAAATATTTTCTCTCTTTTTCAAAATGCTTTTCAAAAATACTAATACTTTGTTTCTTTTTTTTATGAATTTTGTGGGTGCACTCGATTGAAAACCCTCACGAGATAAAATTGTCCTCACAGGGTAATCTAGAGGTTTAACGGATTATTGCACATGCTCAGTATAATCACTGACCTGCGAAAGTGGTCTAATAAATTCTTAGATTTAGTTTTGATGTTTTGCTCGAGGACAAGCAAAAGATAGGTGTGGAGGTATGATCACACACATATGTTGCATGTTTTCATATCATATGTGTCACATTTCTACATTTTTATTTAAATAAAACTCTGCTATTAATATATTTTCATGTTTAATGGCGTGTAAAGTAATTAAGAAAGAAAAGAGAGAGAGAGACAGATTTATTCAATTAAATCTAAAAGTTCAAAAGAAGAAAATCAATTCAAATTCAGAGGTACTAAAGGCCATCTTATCTGAAGACTGAGTATATCATATGAGATAATATCATCCAAATTCAAAGAAAACGGATTAGAAGAAGACCCTATCGGCTTTGCTGAGGATAAAAAGATAGATCGTAAAATCTAAAACTGAAATTCAAAATCTAAAAGGATAAATGGATAGAAAGAAGATCAGCGGATGAAATGAAGCAATTTAGACTCAGATTTAGGCTAGATATATTTTAGTATTTTAATCATAACTTTCGCTACTGAAAACTGAAATTAGATGATTCAAGATGATCTAAAAAGACGACGTAAAGGGATACAACTCTTGAGTTGATCACTGTTTCTAATTCTATCATTTGATAAGTTATATTAGCAATCAACACACCAACAAGCTACAGATCAGAATTGAATATTCACATCAAATCAAGTTTGGAGATGACGGGAGGATTTAAATTCAGAAAAAGCATATATTAATAATCGTGTCATGAGCACAAGCACGCATGAGCAGGAAATGAGATATCAAGTAAAGTAAATATGGCAAAACCAGTTGTACAAGCCCAAATGACGGATCCATTAGACCAGTACATCGAAAGAATAATTCAAACAAGAAAACCTTCATAAATATACCTTATACCTCACGTCACCATCTCCTGGATTCATACAACTCGAGTTGTCTCCTAAACTAAGAAAACATCATAAAATTGATAAACTAATAAAATTGAATGCAGGAAAAATTAGTCATACAAGCTCAGCTTACGGCTTCATAAGACTAGTATGTCGAAGGAATAACCCAAATAAGAAAACCCTCACACACACACACACACACACACACACACACATATATATATATATGCACCTTATTGTAAATCACCTAGAGGGGGGTGAATAGGTGATGGCTAATCTAATGGTCACTAAATGCGGAATTAAAAACTATTATGATGCAAACTAAAATTCTTAAACTAAACACCAAGTTTAACACAAGAGTGTAACCGAATTCCCCGTGAAGGGCTCTGGACTAACTCCTCAAGATTCCTCTAGATAAGAGTTAAGGTGCCGCGTTGGCTCTCTTGGTTGAAAACTAGTGTTAGCAAACAATCCCCAAATGTATAACAATAAGCACAATATGTATATCTAGCATATAAAGATAAAGACAATATGAACATGCAAGATATAAACAAGTAAGGGAGAGAGAGAAAGAGCAATCGCAAACACAAGGGATTTGTTTCGAGGTTCGAGCACACTTGCTCTACATCCCCGCCTTCGACACACGAAGGATTTCCACTATAATCGATCCCCCGGATCACTCCGTGCCGCAACACCTACAAGGAGTTCCCACTAGAACTCTTCGGACTCTCTAGTCCCGTTCACACCGCAAGCCCACAAGCTCGCCGAGGCCGCACCTCAAACCAAGAGTTCACACACAAACTCTAAACCACCGCGAACACACTTGTCCGCCTCCTCAAAGTACAAGAAATGATCTCTTGGTGATCTAATCACTTTGATCACCAATAAACACTCTCACAACAAAACCCTATAGGTAGATATAGCAATGGATAGCTCAAGTGTTTGTGTGAGAAAAACTAGGATGAAAATTATGGAGGAAAACTCAAGAAATCTCTTTTAAACACTCTTGATAAAAACTCTCTTTTTGATTTGGAAATGAAGCTCTAAAACAAGTGGATATAACCACTGAAATGAGTGGGAAAAACTAGCCCAAAACTATTCTTGAAATCTTGGAGAAAACAGCCCCCAAATGGCCCAATTTATAGGGCTCCAAAAACTAGCCGTTATGGGCCAGACAGAGCTGTCGGTCGACCGCCCCGGTCGACCGCCAACGGTCGGAAATCTGACCGTTGGGGCTGCGGTCGACCGGCCGGTCAACCGAACCTCAGGAACAGAGAGCAGACTCTCTGCCGGTCGACCGGCCCGGTCGACCGGGGCATTTCCAGAGAGCAGAGCTCTCTGGACGGTCGACCGTCCCGATCGACTGGCCCTCCAGCCAGATACTGGCGTGCACGCTGTGCACGTCGGTCGACCGTCCGGTCGACCGGCAGAAGCCAGTTCTGACAATTTTGGGGATTAAAATGTTGGTCATTTTAACTTGAATAAAATCCCATAAATTCACGAAAAATCTACAAAAATAGTTTTAACAGTTTACTTTGATAAACAAACATGCTTGCACAAAATCAAGACATGTTACAAATGATTTGAACTATTTTTGTAACTTGAAAAATTTGGCTCAAAATAAAAACTGTATTTTTCCAAATTGATTTTTCAAAACACATTTTTCAAAACTTCACCAAATACAAAAATAAGATATTTTAAACTCTTTTGAAGCATGGAGTGTATGGATATGATCCACTACACAAACATGGTGAAATATCTATGTTTTGACATTAAGCTCTAAAAACGGTTTTGGTTAAAACATGTAAACTAGTGATTGAAGCTAAACCTGCACAAAAAATACGAGATTATAGAACTTAAGAAAGGAAATGTGCAAGTGCTCAATACTTCGGCTATAGCAAGTGGCTATGCGGGTCGTGATCCACAAGGAGGGTTTGCGATGGAAGCTTTACAGTTTTATTGAAATCGTTAAGAAAATAAGCGAAAGTTCTTCTCTGTTTTTAAAGTTAAGAAAAAGAAAAAGAAAGTTATAGTTAAAGTTAGAAGAATATGAAAGATGAAGAGGGTGGAAAAATCAGAAAACGGCGAAAGAAAGCGACAAGGAGGTGAAAAGGATGATTTAGAAGAGGTATTGTGTTTTAATTTACAGAAATGAAAGAAAAGAAATAAAAACAATTGCTTACCTTCTTTCGTCAAAAGCTTACCTTGAGTCTTCAGCGACGATTTTACCTTGAAGTGGAGGCATTCAGCGCATAGCCCATAAGATTTGAGTATTGGTCTTCGTCCACATTACATCATCAAGACTACTTCAAGAATGAAATGATACAGAGAGAGACTCTATTCCATCGTCATGAGCTATCGGTGGCACTCGCAATGGCAAGGCTCTTTCGATGCTTTTAGACTCACTTGGAAGACGATTGTACGAAAAAGAAAAGTAAAATAGAAAAGGAGAAGAAGGAGAAGACTAAAAAGAAGTACAAACACAAAAAGAACATCGATTCGATTTCATTACAATCAAAGAAAAGAAATAAGTCTTACACCGGTGTCACTCCAGCTCAAGCTTCAGTCTTGTTCTTCGATGAAAGTCGATCTCCTCTGAATTACATAAATAAAAACTAAAATTACATAAAAAGAAAGGCTAAAAACCTAAACCTAGAAATGAAAAGCTTGGCTAAGTCCTATCTCTGCATGGTCCCCCCTTTTGCCTTTGAGTGCAGGTATTATAGGAGAAATGGAGTGGGTAGAGGTGGATATTCAGTTCTGATCTGCTGTTTGTGGGCTTATTGATTGCTGAATATCACTTAACAACTGACAGAATTAGAAATAATGATCAACATAAGATTTGTAGCTCTGTCAGTCTGCTTTCTGGATCATCTTGAATCATCAGAATTGAGATTCTGTAACAAAAGTTATGATTCGAATACTAAAATGTATCTAGTCAGAATCTGAATCAAACTTGCTTGATCTTTGCTTCAACCGATCGATTCTGAGAGGATTCTTCTCAACCAGTTTTCAACCTCTTGATTTTTCCCTGATTTACTGAGTGTGAATTAACTCTGATTTAATTCAGAATTTTTGTGGGCTTTTGGGCTCATTTCTCTTCATCTCCTTAAGGATTGAGCCTGCAAATAAATCAAACAATTAATTAGGACTATGCAGGCTTTTATTAACAATAAGTATGAAAATGTGACATTAAATATGCAACATTAGTGACCAATCACACCCCCATACCTATCTTTTGCTCGTCCTCGAGCAAAACAACTAAATTAAACTAAGAATTATTAGACCACTTTCGCAGGTCGCGCGATTGCACTGAGCATGTGCAACAAGCCGTTAAACCTCTAGGTTTCCCCTAGAGGACGAGTTTTGTCTCGTGAGGGTTTTCAGCGGATTACACCCACAAAATCCATAAAGAAAGGGAAATAAAGAGTTAGTATTTTCGAAAAGCATTTTGAAAGAGAAAAATATTTGAAATATGATTGTAAGATCTAAGCAATCTATAAGTTATAGGAAACCCGAATTTTTCATTCCTAAACTTAGTCTCTATTCAAAAATTTGTTATCAATTAAAGTAAGGAGTCAATTTGTACTTCTCATCTAGTCTATTACTTTACCCTAAGTCATATGCACCTTGTGATTGTGAAAATTTTGATTAAGGGTTCATTAACTCTAACTCTTATGCCTTATTTATTTATATATATACTTTTTTTTTGTGGTATTATTCCTTAGTTCTATTAGGCTTTCTAATCTGCCCATGTAACGAGCCTCTAATCGATGACTCCCAAACCAAACGGTCTTAGGGCACCAGGTGAGAAGACACCCCTAGGACTTAAGGACTCGAGCAGACAAGGTGTTGACTGATTTTTCCAGCACACAAAATATAGTATTTTAGTTTTAAGAATAGATGTGCAAGTCTCAGTTCTAATCCGCGGTAGCAGGGCTATGCGGGTCGTGATCCTCAGGGAGGGACTGCGATGGAAGCGTTAAGCAAGTTTCTCTAAAGTTTTTATTTTATTTGTTAAGTTAGAAAGGAAGTGGTATTTACAATGGGTGGTAGAAAAGAATATGGAGATGAGTTGTATTTAATCTACAAAAAGAAAAGAAAAGAAAAAGAAAGAAAACTTATCTCTTTAGTCTGCTTGCCGTTTGAACCGTTGCGATGATTTCCCTTTTCTTGGAAGGTGTACAAGCACGGCTTATGGGATCGTCCGCCTTCTTAATCTACTCTACGAAATGAAAAACAAGCTATGAAGACCTGTTCATCGCCATTGGGCCGTCAAGGTTCCTTCTTCGGCTAGGTATTCTCGAAGCAGTTGGATCTCATGGTGGGCAAGACATTAGAGAACAAATAGAAGAAAGTAGATACAAGATTAAAATAAGAATAAAAGAAACTAGAATAATACAAGAATAAAATAAAACAAGCCTTGATTCGATTATTAAACAATGGTGGAAAAATAACACTTACACCGACTGTCACCATCAGTACAAGTAGATCCCTTCCTCCATGAATACATCATCTCCTCTCAGCTTTTACAAAAAGAAAATAAAAAATATACAAAGGTGGAAAGAAAACCTAAAAACCCTAACTTTGGCCCTTGGCTCGCCTCTGGACGCTGGACGCTCTGTACGTTGCACTGCAAGGAATATTTATAGGTGCAGAAGGAAGTAGAGTCCCATCACAACTCCCCTACGAAATCTGGTATTCTGGATCAACTAGATTGCCGCGAAAATGCCGCGTTTCCGCGGCATTTTGGTGGCGGCTGGCCACGCGCTTTGGCGCGTGGCTTCGTCTGGTCCGTCCATGTGGGCGCCTGCTTCTGGAAGTATGATCCTGGCTCTTCATATTGGGATTTCGATGTAACTTGGGAATCAAGTTATCTAGATTTTGAATTCTCCCAATCTCTTTTAAACGAATTTCCTTCTCATCTTTGGCTTTTATGCTCATCCTGCAAGAGTTTAGGGTTGGGTAGAATTCTATCCTTCCCTCATCTTTAATAATTGCAACTTTAGCCCTTGTATAATTGCACTTTGACAATCTGATATTTGCACTTTGACTCTTGGGCTTCAAATATGGGCTTAGATCTGGGCTTTTGGGCTCTTTAAGCTTTATTTATTGTTAAAATAATAATTCGAGGCCTGCACACAATAAATCACAAAATATTAATAAATGTGCAGAATTATATAAATAAATATGAAAATGTGACGGTAAATATGATGATAAAAATGCACTTTTCACTACCAATCACACCCCCACACTTATCTTTTTGCTCGTCCTCGAGTAAAAACAAAGAAAAAGAAAAATTAATCTAACCTAACTCACTTTCGTAGGAATCACGGTTGCACTTAGCACGTGCAACAAGCCGTTAAACCTCTAGGTTACCCTAGAGGACGAGTGTTGTCTCGTGAGGGTTTTCAGCGGATTACACCCACAAAATCCATAAAAAGGAAAAATTTGAATTATTATTGAAGAGACTAAGTAGTCTATAAGTTTTAGGATTATCATTTTTATTCATTCTTTAAACTTAGTCTTAATAAAGTTAATTGTTTTCCATTTTAGGTAAGGATTAAAATTGAATTTCTAATATAGTCTTTTTCGTTACCAAAAGTCATACGCACCCTTGTGAATCTAGGAATTCCTTAACTTCGACTCTCATGCCTCATTATTATTTTTATAACATCATCTAATTTTCTTTCGTGTAAGTATCAAGACTTCTTGAGGCCCTCATACCTAACTAATTGACTATTAGATGTGTTAATATATATATATATATATTTTTTATTTTTTATTTTTATTTTATTTTTTTATTTTTTTGGCATGTATAACTCATCTAATTTTCTTTCGTATAAGTATCAAGGCTTCTTGAGGCCCTCATACCTAACTAATTGATTATTAGATGTGTTAATACATATATTATATTTCTTAGTTTTCTTAGGCTTTCTAATCCACTCATGTAGCGAACTTAAAGTCGATGACTCCCAAACCGGTTGGCTTTAGGGCACCAGGTGAGAAAACACCCCGCGGACTCAAATTCGAGTGAACTAGGCCCCAAAACTAAGGACTTTATTTTATTTACTCACCTTTAGGCATGAATACTTATGCTTCTTGAGGCACATATATCAGCTTAATTGGTGATTTTTTCTTTTTTCTTTTTTTTTTTTTTTTTTTATGAGGCACAAGGTCTTTGTCTTAGAATCCTAGATATGCAGTTGGTATGCACATTCATTAAGGTTAAAATCAAGACTAATTATTTATTCAATTTCTCCTCCTATACCTAAAATTTAAACAATTTATTTATTTGACCAAGTTTTTAGAAATCCTAATCATGATTTCCTAATCCTTAAAACTAACTTAGATTTCTTTCAAAAAATAAGTCAAAATATTTCCTTTTTATAACATTTTTTTTTTAAAATTTTTTTTTTAACATTTTTTTTTAAAGTAGTTTTTACCTATGTTAGTATGTTAGTAAAACCCACCCCACACTTATCTCATGCATTGTCCTAAATGTATGAATGAATGCATATATGCATGAAACAGAACAAGGGAAGGCAGAAAATTACCTTAGGGGGTGGTTCCGGTGGTGGTCTAATTGGGCCACGAAATGCGGCCCAAACAAGATAACGTGGTAGTTCACGGGACCTACCTTTATTGACCTCTTTTTATTTACATGTTTACAGTCCCCAGAATGAATAGGATCATGGAAGATCCTCTCGTGAAACTTACTCCCTTTACATGACCCTTCTGGAAAATCATCACAGAGCCATGGTCTATACCTATGTCCAACAAAAGAATGTGACTTGGTAGAATGGTTGACTTGGACTCAAGAATGATAGGTTCAGGATCTAATACCGACTCAGGAAAGAAACTCAAATCAAGTAAAGGTTCAGGAGTCGGGCTAGGATCAAGAAGTGGGTCCAAGTCAAGAAATTGAAACTCAAGTCTACAATCATTTCCCACAATGGAATGTGACTCAATGTTGGTGATTCAAGTTCAGGAATGATAGGTGTGGGAATCAAAACTGACTCTAAAATATTACCTAAGTCGGGTAACAAAACAGGAGTCAATAATGATTCGGGAATTTGAACTTGATCATAGATTTGGGAATCTAGGTCACATATCTCATTAGTTCAATCTCATAAAAATGGGAACTTGCCAATTTTTCCATGGGACTTTCAAAATTGCACAATTGGTCAAGTTCAATATGATCATCAAAAATGGGTGATTCAATTTCATGATCTATGGGTATGGGAATGAATGTTGGCTCAGAAAATTGGTCCAAATTGGGTAAGGATACTGGAGTCAACATAGATTCGAAGATGGAAACTGAATCGCAAAGTTGGGGATCGGGTTCACATTCATAATCTAATTCAATCTCATTGAAATTAAAACTAGCCAATTTGTCCAAAGATTGGGATTGAGCAAGTTCATATTGATGTGATGAAATTGAATTTTGATCAAGGTCTTCTAAACAGAATGATTCTTGGTTCCTATCAAGATGCTCAAGATGTTTGAAAGTCTAGAAATTTGATCATTTATTGTATCTTGCAACTGATCCACTTTTTCTTCTAACCCATCGAATAGATCAATGGAGGACTGAAACCTTGGTGATGTGGGAAAAGACGTGTACGAAGATAATGGTTGAACAGGTGGTTGACCATATGCTCAGGGGTATTGAATCCCCATTGACTCTGTGAAGAGTAGTGATGATTATTCCAATCTTATTCATAGTATTGGGACTGGGGCATGTAATGATTCGGATAAGACCAATCTGGCACACTAGGTTGGTCAAAGTTATGATATGCCGGGTTGGTAATATCCGAATAAGAGGTTGGTGTGTAATATGGATCCTCATTAAAATTGAAAAAATTGTTGTTATAGGCCATATCACACAATCACAAACAAAACAAAAAGAAAACAAACAAAGAAGAAAAATTTCTAACCTAAGTTAGGGTAGACCTAGACCTAGACGACTCCTAACTGATTAGACTGTCCACGGGAGGTAGGGTGCAGACTTTGACCACAAGTTAATCAGCTAGGTCAGGGCAAGAGTGGTGGGAGGTTTTCCGTCAAAGACGTTCCTTAATTAAATAACCACCACACTTCGGGCTTTCGGCCCTCAATCCCCTTCCTAGACACTGATTTGGCAAGAGTCAACTTCCAGCACTGTTCCCCCTTAGGATAATCTCCTAATTGAGTCCGAGATGTCCCTAGGGCCAACGTCTACTAATTTTTAAGTTAGGCTTGGTTAGTGAGTGCTCGGGATATGATTTTTGGGCTAAGGAAGGGGATGAAATCCCCACCTTATCTTGTTAATGGGTTATGCCTTAAGATGAATTAGTGCAAGTGTACAAGATAAATAGATAAGAATCACTCAAAGCAGAAAATCAACCAAGAGATGAATCCTATTCTACATGCAATGCGTACGTACCTTGCTCCTCCAGCACTCTTCAACAGTAAATAAAAATAATTGAAAAGACACGTGCCTAATATGCAAACGTCTAATCAATTTTTATTTTTAACAACCAATGATTTACTGTTGAATTATTAGCAATTTACAGGTATATCACAGAACAAAACAGAATAGAGCAGTAAGCAGTAATCTCAAATTTCAGCAATCTGCAAAAAACTGAATTAGTAGTTCACTGCACTTGCCGCGGATCCGCGGCTCTGGCCGCGTTTCCGCGGCAAACTTGCAGGCCCTCGTGGTCTGCCTTCGAGGGCAGAGGCACTGGGTTGCTGTATGTCCTTGCTGCTGCTCTGTTTCTGTTTCCTGTTCTCCAAACCTGCAAACAGAAAAGAATAAAGAATTAGTTAAAAATTAAATTTTATTAGAGATAAACTTACCGTCCCTCCCCGGCAACGACGCCAATTTGTTGACTGATTTTTCTAGCACACAAAATATAGTATTTTAGTTTTAAGAATAGATGTGCAAGTCTCAGTTCTAATCCGCGGTAGCAGGGCTATGCGGGTCGTGATCCTCAGGGAGGGACTGCGATGGAAGCGTTAAGCAAGTTTCTCTAAAGTTTTTATTTTTATTTGTTAAGTTAGAAAGGAAGTGGTATTTACAATGGGTGGTAGAAAAGAATATGGAGATGAGTTGTATTTAATCTACAAAAAGAAAAGAAAAGAAAAAGAAAGAAAACTTATCTCTTTAGTCTGCTTGCCGTTTGAACCGTTGCGATGATTTCCCTTTTCTTGGAAGGTGTACAAGCACGGCTTATGGGATCGTCCGCCTTCTTAATCTACTCTACGAAATGAAAAACAAGCTATGAAGACCTGTTCATCGCCATTGGGCCGTCAAGGTTCTTCTTCGGCTAGGTATTCTCGAAGCAGTTGGATCTCATGGTGGGCAAGACATTAGAGAACAAATAGAAGAAAGTAGATACAAGATTAAATAAGAATAAAAGAAACTAGAATAATACAAGAATAAAATAAAACAAGCCTTGATTCGATTATTAAACAATGGTGGAAAAATAACACTTACACCGACTGTCACCATCAGTACAAGCAGATCCCTTCCTCCATGAATACATCATCTCCTCTCAGCTTTTACAAAAAGAAAAAAAAAAATATACAAAGGTGGAAAAAAAACCTAAAAACCCTAACTTTGGCCCTTGGCTCGCCTCTGGACGCTGGACGCTCTGTACGTTGCACTGCAGGGAATATTTATAGGTGCAGAAGGAAGTAGAGTCCCATCACAACTCCCTACGAAATCTGGTATTCTGGATCAACTAGATTGCCGCGGAAATGCCGCGTTTCCGCGGCATTTTGGTGGCGGCTGGCCACGCGCTTTGGCGCGTGGCTTCGTCTGGTCCGTCCATGTGGGCGCCTGCTTCTGGAAGTATGATCCTGGCTCTTCATATTGGGATTTCGATGTAACTTGGGAATCAAGTTATCTAGATTTGAATTCTCCCAATCTCTTTTAAACGAATTTCCTTCTCATCTTTGGCTTTTATGCTCATCCTGCAAGAGTTTAGGGTTGGGTAGAATTCTATCCTTCCCTCATCTTTAATAATTGCAACTTTAGCCCTTGTATAATTGCACTTTGACAATCTGATATTTGCACTTTGACTCTTGGGCTTCAAATATGGGCTTAGATCTGGGCTTTGGGCTCTTTAAGCTTATTTATTGTTAAAATAATAATTCGAGGCCTGCACACAATAAATCACAAAATATTAATAAATGTGCAGAATTATATAAATAAATATGAAAATGTGACGGTAAATATGATGATAAAAATGCACTTTTCACTACCAATCACACCCCCACACTTATCTTTTTGCTCGTCCTCGAGTAAAAACAAAGAAAAAGAAAAATTAATCTAACCTAACTCACTTTCGTAGGAATCACGGTTGCACTTAGCACGTGCAACAAGCCGTTAAACCTCTAGGTTACCCTAGAGGACGAGTGTGTCTCGTGAGGGTTTTCAGCGGATTACACCCACAAAATCCATAAAAAGGAAAATATTTGAATTATTATTGAAGAGACTAAGTAGTCTATAAGTTTTAGGATTATCATTTTTATTCATTCTTTAAACTTAGTCTTAATAAAGTTAATTGTTTTCCATTTTAGGTAAGGATTAAAATTGAATTTCTAATATAGTCTTTTTCGTTACCAAAAGTCATACGCACCCTTGTGAATCTAGGAATTCCTTAACTTGGACTCTCATGCCTCATTATTATTTTTATAACATCATCTAATTTTCTTTCGTGTAAGTATCAAGACTTCTTGAGGCCCTCATACCTAACTAATTGACTATTAGATGTGTTAATATATATATATATATATATATTTTTTTATTTTTTATTTTTTTATTTTTTTTATTTTTTTTTGGCATGTATAACTCATCTAATTTTCTTTCGTATAAGTATCAAGGCTTCTTGAGGCCCTCATACCTAACTAATTGATTATTAGATGTGTTAATACATATATTATATTTCTTAGTTTCTTAGGCTTTCTAATCCACTCATGTAGCGAACTTAAAGTCGATGACTCCCAAACTGGTTGGCTTTAGGGCACCAGGTGAGAAAACACCCGCGGACTTAAATTCGAGTGAACTAGGCCCCAAAACTAAGGACTTTATTTTATTTACTCACCTTTAGGCATGAATACTTATGCTTCTTGAGGCACATATATCAGCTTAATTGGTGATTTTTTTCTTTTTTCTTTTTTTTTTTTTTATGAGGCACAAGGTCTTTGTCTTAGAATCCTAGATATGCAGTTGGTATGCACATTTCATTAAGGTAAAAATCAAGACTAATTATTTATTCAATTTCTCCTCCTATACCTAAAATTTAAACAATTTATTTATTTTGACCAAGTTTTTAGAAATCCTAATCATGATTTTCCTAATCCTTAAAACTAACTTAGATTTCTTTCAAAAAATAAGTCAAAATATTTCCTTTTTATAACATTTTTTTTTTTAAAATTTTTTTTTTAACATTTTTTTTTAAAGTAGTTTTTACCTATGTTAGTATGTTAGTAAAACCCACCCCCACACTTATCTCATGCATTGTCCTAAATGTATGAATGAATGCATATATGCATGAAACAGAACAAGGAAGGCAGAAAATTACCTTAGGGGGTGGTTCCGGTGGTGGTCTAATTGGGCCACGAAATGCAGCCCAAACAAGATAACGTGGTAGTTCACGGGACCTACCTTTATTGACCTCTTTTTATTTACATGTTTACAGTCCCAGAATGAATAGGATCATGGAAGATCCTCTCGTGAAACTTACTCCCTTTACATGACCAGTCCTGGAAAATCATCACAGAGTCATGGTCTATACCTATGTCCAACAAAAGAATGTGACTTGGTAGAATGGTTGACTTGGACTCAAGAATGATAGGTTCAGGATCTAATACCGACTCAGGAAAGAAACTCAAATCAAGTAAAGGTTCAGGAGTCGGGCTAGGATCAAGAAGTGGGTCCAAGTCAAGAAATTGAAACTCAAGTCTACAATCATTTTCCCACAATGGAATGTGACTCAATGTTGGTGATTCAAGTTCAGGAATGATAGGTGTGGGAATCAAAACTGACTCTAAAATATTACCTAAGTCGGGTAACAAAACAGGAGTCAATAATGATTCGGGAATTTGAACTTGATCATAGATTTGGGAATCTAGGTCACATATCTCATTAGTTTCAATCTCATAAAAATGGGAACTTGCCAATTTTCCATGGGACTTTCAAAATTGCACAATTGGTCAAGTTCAATATGATCATCAAAAATGGGTGATTCAATTTCATGATCTATGGGTATGGGAATAAATGTTGGCTTAGAAAATTGGTCCAAATTGGGTAAGGATACTGGAGTCAACATAGATTCGAAGATGGAAACTGAATCGCAAAGTTGGGGATCGGGTTCACATTCATAATCTAATTCAATCTCATTGAAATTAAAACTAGCCAATTTGTCCAAAGATTGGGATTGAGCAAGTTCATATTGATGTGATGAAATTGAATTTTGATCAAGGTCTTCTAAACAGAATGATTCTTGGTTCCTATCAAGATGCTCAAGAATGTTTGAAAGTCTAGAAATTTGATCATTTATTGTATCTTGCAACTGATCCACTTTTTCTTCTAACCCATCGAATAGATCAATGGAGGACTGAAACCTTGGTGATGTGGGAAAAGACGTGTACGAAGATAATGGTTGAACAGGTGGTTTACCATATGGCTCAGGGGTATTGAATCCCCATTGACTCTGTGAAGAGTAGTGATGATTATTCCAATCTTATTCATAGTATTGGGACTGGGGCATGTAATGATTCGGATAAGACCAATCTGGCACACTAGGTTGGTCAAAGTTATGATATGCCGGGTTGGTAATATCCGAATAAGAGGTTGGTGTGTAATATGGATCCTCATTAAAATTGAAAAAATTGTTGTTATAGGCCATATCACACAATCACAAACAAAACAAAAAGAAAACAAACAAAGAAGAAAAATTTCTAACCTAAGTTAGGGTAGACCTAGACCTAGACGACTCCTAACTGATTAGACTGTCCACGGGAGGTAGGGTGCAGACTTTGACCACAAGTTAATCAGCCAGGTCAGGGCAAGAGTGGTGGGAGGTTTTCCGTCAAAGACGTTCCTTAATTAAATAACCACCACACTTCGGGCTTTCGGCCCTCAATCCCCTTCTTAGACACTGATTTGGCAAGAGTCAACTTCCAGCACTGTTCCCCCTTAGGATAATCTCCTAATTGAGTCCGAGATGTCCCTAGGGCTAACGTCTACTAATTTTTAAGTTAGGCTTGGGTTAGTGAGTGCTCGGGATATGATTTTTGGGTTAAGGAAGGGGGATGAAATCCCCACCTTATCTTGTTAATGGGTTATGCCCTTAAGATGAATTAGTGCAAGTGTACAAGATAAATAGATAAGAATCACTCAAAGCAGAAAATCAACCAAGAGATGAATCCTATTCTACATGCAATGCGTACGTACCTTGCTCCTCCAGCACTCTTCAACAGTAAATAAAAATAATTGAAAAGACACGTGCCTAATATGCAAACGTCTAATCAATTTTTATTTTTAACAACCAATGATTTACTGTTGAATTATTAGCAATTTACAGGTATATCACAGAACAAAACAGAATAGAGCAGTAAGCAGTAATCTCAAATTTCAGCAATCTGCAAAAAACTGAATTAGTAGTTCACTGCACTTGCCGCGGATCCGCGGCTCTGGCCGCGTTTCCGCGGCAAACTTGCAGGCCCTCGTGCTCTGCCTTCGAGGGCAGAGGCACTGGGTTGCTGTATGTCCTTGCTGCTGCTGTTTCTGTTTCCTGTTCTCCAAACCTGCAAACAGAAAAGAATAAAGAATTAGTTAAAAATTAAATTTTATTAGAGATAAACTTACCGTCCCTCCCGGCAACGGCGCCAATTTGTTGACTGATTTTTCCAGCACACAAAATATAGTATTTTAGTTTTAAGAATAGATGTGCAAGTCTCAGTTCTAATCCGCGGTAGCAGGGCTATGCGGGTCGTGATCCTCAGGGAGGGACTGCGATGGAAGCGTTAAGCAAGTTTCTCTAAAGTTTTTATTTTTATTTGTTAAGTTAGAAAGGAAGTGGTATTTACAATGGGTGGTAGAAAAGATATGGAGATGAGTTGTATTAATCTACAAAAAAGAAAAGAAAAGAAAAAGAAAGAAAACTTATCTCTTTAGTCTGCTTGCCGTTTGAACCGTTGCGATGATTTCCCTTTTCTTGGAAGGTGTACAAGCACGGCTTATGGGATCGTCCGCCTTCTTAATCTACTCTACGAAATGAAAAACAAGCTATGAAGACCTGTTCATCGCCATTGGGCCGTCAAGGTTCCTTCTTCGGCTAGGTATTCTCGAAGCAGTTGGATCTCATGGTGGGCAAGACATTAGAGAACAAATAGAAGAAAGTAGATACAAGATTAAAATAAGAATAAAAGAAACTAGAATAATACAAGAATAAAATAAAACAAGCCTTGATTCGATTATTAAACAATGGTGGAAAAATAACACTTACACCGACTGTCACCATCAGTACAAGCAGATCCCTTCCTCCATGAATACATCATCTCCTCTCAGCTTTTACAAAAAGAAAATAAAAAATATACAAAGGTGGAAAGAAAACCTAAAAACCCTAACTTTGGCCCTTGGCTCGCCTCTGGACGCTGGACGCTCTGTACGTTGCACTGCAGGGAATATTTATAGGTGCAGAAGGAAGTAGAGTCCCACACAACTCCCCTACGAAATCTGGTATTCTGGATCAACTAGATTGCCGCGGAAATGCCGCGTTTCCGCGGCATTTTGGTGGCGGCTGGCCACGCGCTTTGGCGCGTGGCTTCGTCTGGTCCGTCCATGTGGGCGCCTGCTTCTGGAAGTATGATCCTGGCTCTTCATATTGGGATTTCGATGTAACTTGGGAATCAAGTTATCTAGATTTTGAATTCTCCCAATCTCTTTTAAACGAATTTCCTTCTCATCTTTGGCTTTTATGCTCATCCTGCAAGAGTTTAGGGTTGGGTAGAATTCTATCCTTCCCTCATTTTTAATAATTGCAACTTTAGCCCTTATATAATTGCACTTTGACAATCTGATATTTGCACTTTGACTCTTGGGCTTCAAATATGGGCTTAGATCTGGGCTTTTGGGCTCTTTAAGCTTTATTTATTGTTAAAATAATAATTCGAGGCCTGCACACAATAAATCACAAAATATTAATAAATGTGCAGAATTATAAAATAAATATGAAAATGTGACGGTAAATATGATGATAAAAATGCACTTTTCACTACCAATCACAAGGCCACAAAACTAAGGATTTTATTATATGAACCTCTTTAGTCGTGAATACTCATGCTTTATTAGGCACAGATACCCAGCTTAATCAGAGGATCTAATCATCTTTCGCATAAATACTAAGGCTTGCTTAGGCCAAAGCACCTAGCTAATCAATAATTAGACTTATTCATTTTTTTTTCAAACTTATCTAATTATCTTTCGCATAAATACTAAGGCTTGCTTAGGCCAAAGCACCTAGCTAATCAATAATTAGACTTATTTTTTTTTATATATATTTTTATAAGGCATAAGAATCATTGTTTTTGAACCCTAAGTGTGTAAGTGTATAAAGTGTGCATATTTCATCCAGGTAAAGATCAAGACCAAATTACTTTGACAAATATCTTCCTAACTCTAAAAATCAAACAAATAATCTTCTTTTGACCAAGTATAAGAAATCATAATTTGGATTTTCCTATTCCTTAAAATTAACTCAATTTCTTACAAAAATAAGTCAAAATATTGTTTCTATTTTCAAAAAGTTTTTAAAAGTAAAGAAAAATGTTAATTTTTATTTTTTTGTTTTTTAAAGAAAAAAAAGAAAAGTTATGTTAGACCCTCCCCCACACCTATCTCATGCATTGTCCTCAATGTATGAATTAATGCATAGATGCATGAAAAAGACGAAAGGGAAGGAAAATGTTACCTTAAGGTGGTGGTTCCGGTGGTGGTCTGATTGGTCCACGAAACATGGCCCAATCCACTTTTCTTGGGTCTCGAAGGAACCCACCAGCACTATCTTTAATATAACCCATTAAAATTGTATATCCATGAAGGATTTTTATTAAGTATGTGACCCCATCTAATTTCCATATTCCATAACTAATTCGGAGTCAAATTATCAACCACCTCGTCCCAGAATGGAGTATGAAATGATAGAACAGTTGACTTGGACTCAGGAAGGACAGGAACTAATACCGACTCAGGAAGGTGACTTAAGTCAAGTAAAGGTTCAGGAGTCGAAATAGGTTCAGAAATTGGGTCCAAGTCAAGAAATTGAAACTCCAGTCCACATGTATTTTCTAACAATGGAATGTGACTTAATGTGGGTGATTCCAGTTCATGAATGATAGGTGGAGGAATCAAAACTGACTCTAAAACATTACTCAAGTTTGGTAACACAACAGGAGTCAAGATTGATTCAGAAAGCTGAACTGGATCACAGATATAAGAATCTAGGTCACATATCTCATTGACTTCAATATCAAAAAATTGAGAACTTGCCAATTTGTCAATAGGATCTTCAAGAGTGTATAATTGGTCAAGTTCAATATGATCCTCACAGATGGGTGATTCAATTTCATTATGGATTGGTACAGGATCCAATGTTGACTCGGGGAAAAGATCGAAATCAGGTGAAGATACCGGAGTCATTATTGAATCAGGAAGAAGCATTGAATCACTAAGTTGGGGTTCAAGATTATATTCATTCTCAAGTTCTATTTCAGGAAAAGGAAAACTTGCTAAACTATCAATATCTTTTTCAAAATTTGGAGTTTGGGCAAGTTCAAGTGGTTGTTCTGAAATGGAATCTTGATTTCCAAAACTACATGACTCTTCGGCTCTAACAGAATAGTTAGTGACATCAGGACGGTGGGAACGTAGAGATTCGACCATCATATCTATGTCACGATTACGAGTGTTTTGAGCCTGAGTCATGGCTTCAAGCATCTTTCATAAGTGATATGTTCATTGTTTGATGAAAAGATGAAGAATTATCTTGGAAGTGGTAGTGAAATCGTGAGTCCATCAGATTTTGGGATTTGTGTTTGGACTCACGCATACTCATTTCCATAATTGATGGTTTCCTATTTTGGACGGGTGGAACTGAGTATGACTCTTGGAAATATTGTGGACTAGGTGGAGAAGAAGGACAAGGTGGTTGGAAATTATGCTCGGGGGAGGTGAATCCCCACTGACTCGGTGAAGAGTTAAAATCATTATGAAATTATAGTTATTAGATGGGGGTATGGGTCATATTGATTCGGATAAGACCAATCCGGCACACTAGGTTGGTCAAAGTTATGATATGCCGGGTTGGTAATATCCGAAAATGAAGTCGGTGTGTAATATGGATTATTATTGTAGTTGAAAAAATATTATTATAGTCCATATCACACAATAGAATACAAACAAAGAAAAACAAACAAATAAACAAACAAAAAAAAAAGAAAAAATTCTAGCCTAAGTTAGGGTAGACTTAGGACCTAAACGACTCCTAACTGGTTAGACTGTCCACGGGAGGTCTAATGTAGACTTTAACCACAAGCTAATCAGCCAGGTCAGGGCAAGGTTGGTGGGAGGTTTTCGTCAAAGACGTTCCTTAATTAAATAACCACCAACCTTCGGGCTTTCGGCCCTCAATCCCTTTCCTAGACACTGATTTTGCAGGAGTTAGATTCCAACATTTTCCCCCTTAGGATAATCTCCTAAATGAGTCCGAGATGTCCCTAGGGCCAACGTCTACTTTTATTAAATTAGGCTGGGTTAGTGAGTGCTTGGGAAAATGATTTGCGGGCTAAGGAAAGGGTGATAAAATCCCCACCTTATCTTATTTACGGGTATGCCCTTAAAATTGAATTGTGCAAGTGTACAAGAAATATAACTAGGATACACTCAAAGCATGAAAATCAAGCAAGAGTTGATTCCTAGTCTACATGCAATGCAAAACGTACCTTGCCTCCAGCACTCTTCAACAGTAAAAGTAAATGAATTGAAAAGACACGTGCCTAGAAATGCAAATGTCTAATCAACTTTTAACGATTACAACCAATTTTTTACTGTTGACTTTATTAAGCAGGTATAGGGTGAATATTACAGGGAATTAAGTAATGCAGCAGAAGTATTTTGCAGAATCAGAGACCCTGCAGAAAAATGATCAGTAGTTCACTCCTTATTGCCGCAAATTTGCGGCAAAAAGCCAGGATTTTGCGGCAATTTGGAGGGATCCTGGTCTCTGCTTTAGAGAGCAGAGGCCCATGTCCACTTATATGTCACTGCAATGCAAAGTTCCTGTTTTCTTCAACCTATAACCTGCAACAGAGAAGAAAATTCGTTTAGTTCTCAAAAATTTGCAATAAAAATTCAGATTTCAATAAAAACCGTTTTACCCTCCCCGGCAACGGCGCCAAAATTGATTGAAGCTAAACATGCACAAAAAATACGAGATTATAGAACTTAAGAAAGGAAATGTGCAAGTGCTCAATACTTCGGCTATAGCAAGTGGCTATGCGGGTCGTGATCCACAAGGAGGGTTTGCGATGGAAGCTTTACAGTTTTATTGAAATCGTTAAGAAAATAAGCGAAAGTTCTTCTCTGTTTTAAAGTTAAGAAAAAGAAAAAGAAAGTTATAGTTAAAGTTAGAAGAATATGAAAGATGAAGAGGGTGGAAAAATCAGAAAACGGCGAAAGAAAGCGACAAGGAGGTGAAAAGGATGATTTAGAAGAGGTATTGTGTTTTAATTTACAGAAATGAAAGAAAAGAAATAAAAACAATTGCTTACCTTCTTTTCGTCAAAAGCTTACCTTGAGTCTTCAGCGACGATTTTACCTTGAAGTGGAGGCATTCAGCGCATAGCCATAAGATTTGAGTATTGGTCTTCGTCCACATTACATCATCAAGACTACTTCAAGAATGAAATGATACAGAGAGAGACTCTATTCCATCGTCATGAGCTATCGGTGGCACTCGCAATGGCAAGGCTCTTTCGATGCTTTTAGACTCACTTGGAAGACGATTGTACGAAAAAGAAAAGTAAAATAGAAAAGGAGAAGAAGGAGAAGACTAAAAAGAAGTACAAACACAAAAAGAACATCGATTCGATTTCATTACAATCAAAGAAAAGAAATAAGTCTTACACCGGTGTCACTCCAGCTCAAGCTTCAGTCTTGTTCTTCGATGAAAGTCGATCTCCTCTGAATTACATAAATGAAAACTAAAATTACATAAAAAGAAAGGCTAAAAACCTAAACCTAGAAATGAAAAGCTTGGCTAAGTCCTATCTCTGCATGGTCCCCCCTTTTGCCTTTGAGTGCAGGTATTTATAGGAGAAATGGAGTGGGTAGAGGTGGATATTCAGTTCTGATCTGCTGTTTGTGGGCTTATTGATTGCTGAATATCACTTAACAACTGACAGAATTAGAAATAATGATCAACATAAGATTTGTAGCTCTGTCAGTCTGCTTTCTGGATCATCTTGAATCATCAGAATTGAGATTCTGTAGCAAAAGTTATGATTCGAATACTAAAATGTATCTAGTCAGAATCTGAATCAAACTTGCTTGATCTTTGCTTCAACCGATCGATTCTGAGAGGATTCTTCTCAACCAGTTTTCAACCTCTTGATTTTCCCTGATTTACTGAGTGTGAATTAACTCTGATTTAATTCAGAATTTTTGTGGGCTTTTGGGCTCATTTCTCTTCATCTCCTTAAGGATTGGGCCTGCAAATAAATCAAACAATTAATTAGGACTATGCAGGCTTTTATTAACAATAAGTATGAAAATGTGACATTAAATATGCAACATTAGTGACCAATCAACTAGAATACCAAAAACCAAACCGATATTTTTCTAAAAGAAAAACTTTTATAAAAACAAACTAAATCAAGAGTGTGTGTGTGTAATATATACTTGAGCAATCAACCAACTATTCTATCCTTTACATTTTATCTAAAAATAAAATCTTCTAAAACAAACCTAGACACAAGTCTTCATCTTCTTGAAGTCTTCACTTGAAGCCTTCTTGACTTGGTCCAAACACCGTGCAAGCTCCAAAACTTGACTTTAAATCCTTTGTTGAAGCTATGCACCTACTAAGATCTTGATCATAAATCTGTCACTAATTAAACACAAGATCATTAGTACAATAACTATATGAGTTGGTCATCATCAAAACTAGAGTGATGGGTCTTCGGGCCAACAATCTCCCCCTTTTTGATGATGACAAAACTCATAAAGTTATATATGCATGGATTAAAGTAAAGCTTCAAAGAAGCTCCCCTTAACTCATGCATAACAAATAAACAAATAAATATGTAATGTATGCTCATAAACATGTATGCAAATCTAGGAGATAAACATGCCAATCAAGCATAAAACAAATCAAATTCTTTTTCTCCTATTTGCAAAACAAAACATATATGCATAAACATAAAAACTACTCCCCCTTTATGAATAAAGGAAGGAAAACATGCATATATCTCAAATACTTCTCCCCCTTTTTGTCAATTATCAACAAAGGGGTTAAAGTAAAAACAAAACTAACAAATAAATTTTTCTCTCCCTTTTTATCTGAAATAAAGAACCAATGAAGGGGTAAATATAAATCAATCAATAAATGGTATATGCGATATACATTCATGAAGAGGAAGATGTGAAGCTTCCCTACATATATACATTACATGAAGAAGGGATGACAAGCCCTAATTCACATAACGTAAAATATGCAATGCATAAGAGGAGATGTGAAGCTCTCCCTACACACGTGTACCGCATAAAGAAGAGTTGTCAAGCTCCTCAATATATGATACACTCAACATGAATCTATATGTAGAAGAGATGTTAAGCTCTCCTTGCATATAGGCAATACAAATCAAAACATTTTTAATATTTCTTATTAAAACAAAATTTTGAATTTTTCTCAATAAAACAAATTTTGAGATATCTTAGTAGATCAAATTTTAAGATACCAATTATTGTAAATAAATATTCCAATTGTAAATAAACGTTACAAATTTTGAATTTTTCAAACATATTGATACCAATTGAAATTTATAACAAATTTGAAGTTAAAACAATGCATAAGCTTATTAAAAAGGTCAATTGGGATACCAATTGAAAATAATGTTTTAAATCAAGTTTTGGGTTATGCTAAGCTTGATTTTGTAAAAATAAAATTTGTGCTTTAAATATGTAAACCAATTGTAAAGCAAGCACATAAAAATCATATATATGTATGAGAAATGATAATATCAATAAGAATTGATATAAGTTGAAATAGAAAAAAACATACATATATATAAACAAGATTATGAGTATACAAAAATATATCAATTGTGATACCAAAAGAAATTATGATATCAATTGAAATTAGGAAGTGAATTTAGTGTATATCTCATAAACTACCACCCTTTATATGCTCAAGATAAAAGATTTTCAATAAGGCATACAAGGCATACTCGCCCATCCTTCCGCCCATCCGGGGGTTGGTAGGGGTTTTCAAAAATAGGTGTTTGAAAATATTTTTAGTGAAAATACTACCAAATGAAGAATAAATAACTAGTTAGAAGTAATTTTTGTAAAACTAGTTAAAGATCCTTCAAAACATGAAACCAAATCATATGTTTTTCATGAATCATACTAAATACACAAAAATTCAAGCACTCATGGTCCATCAAGCTCAAAAATAATCATGAAACAAAGTCATGAATAAACAAATAAAGTGTGAGTGTTCAAACATCATGTACATAGCATTGTCATGAAAATAGTCAATAAAGCTCAAATTAAACATGAATATTATTTTCTCAAACAAAACATGAAAATTCATTTTTCATATAAAACAAACTTCAAGGTATATGTATGATTTATCCAATCCTAACAATATACATACATATCCCAAACAAAAGAGTCTATTAAAGGTATTTGCATGAAGGCAAGAGACTCACGGGTATACATGTATATTTATTAGATTTGAATACAAAATACATATACATGAAGTAAAAATATGAAAATAGGCAAAACAAGTATAAATGAGAGAATCATCAAAACTAGCCTATACATGTGCATAAAGTGAGTACAAATGAACATGAAGGCAAACATATATAAATCAATTTGTTGTTCACTATTTGTACATGTATAAATACAAGTTTTGATAAAAACTACATTTAAACTAGTATTTACCACATGAAGCACAAAAACAATTAAAACATGAACATGCTAAATGATATTATCAAATGAAAAGCATGTAAATAAACTAGGAGTTTAGAGATAGTTACCAACACATGAACTATACTCCAAACATGGTGGTTGTCCCACCAAACTTCCTTGATAGCGATGCATCAAAAATATGTTCATCAAGTCCATACATCCACTACCAAGGCACCATTCCTCTCACGTTTTGTGAGAACCCTCACCTACATCAAAAACAAAAGGTGGGAATTTTGGTACTCATTTTCTTTTGGGTCCTTGAGGGTTAGCTTTGTAAGGCACCCAAACATTTTTATTATTAGCAAAATTTAAATGATGAATCTTATCAAAACAAAACTTTGCTAAATGGCCTTTGCGGCCACAATGTGTACATTTGTACATCTTAGGATGTATATGATTGTGTGTGTGGTCATGGAGTGCAAAGTGTGCATATGCATGATGATGATGTGCATGAACATGTGGAGTTTGTTTCTTTGAAAACAAAGACTCCAATCTAGAATGATCAAAAGCACATTTGCTCAAGGTTGAGCTTAAACTATTTATTTTATTTTTCAAAACATTTATCTCATTTGTGGTGGCATGTAAAGCATGATGAGATATAGAATCATTTTTATTCTTTTTAGAAACTTTTTCTTTTTCATTTTCAACAATTTTCTTTTCAAAGAAGTATTTTCATTTAAAACAATTTCTTTTTGTTTTTCCACCAAAATAACTTTATTTTTCAATGAAGTATTTCCTTCACAAAGATCATTTAATTTAGACATTAAGGAAACATTCTCATTTTTCAAATCTCATTTTCCTTTTCAATGCATGCAATTTTATTTTTAAAAGAATCATTTTCATTAAGTATGCAATCAAAATTCTTTTTCAAATTTCTATTATCTTTTCTAAGCATGTCATATTTCTCTAATTGTTGTTGACAAAATGAAGCAAGTTCATCATATGACATGTCATTATCTTCTACCTCGGATTCGGTAGTTACCTCAAGGGGGTTATCCCCTTGGACCATATAGCACAAGTTGGAGGTGTCACTTCCAACATCCGAGTCGCTCCCCGCATAATATAGATCTTTTTCGCCAAGGGAGATGAGGGTGTTCCATGCTACAAAAGCCGAATCAATGTTAGAAACCCTAGATAAATAATCATCATTTAGGGTTGATTTTATAGCATGAAGGGCTTTTGCATTAGCCTCAAGATTATTGC
The DNA here is from genome assembly GCA_038442645.1 of Agave tequilana. Classification (NCBI taxonomy): domain Eukaryota; kingdom Viridiplantae; phylum Streptophyta; class Magnoliopsida; order Asparagales; family Asparagaceae; genus Agave; species Agave tequilana. The sequence goes on along the minus strand of JAVJIF010009680.1, from coordinate 42,103 downwards.
CATTTAAACAATATGAATTTTTAGTGATGGCAAGGTAAACATGAATGCCTAGGGATTTGAGGTATAAGGACATCTTAACCTTCCAAGTTTGGATGTTAAGGATGTCAAAAGTGGGTGGTGACATGAAATCCATGGTGTGTGTACAAAAATTGTGATTAGCCTAAAAATGAGGATCTTTAACTCTAGGTTGTAAGACCCAAATCAAGAGCACTTGACTCTGATACCAATTGTAAATCACCTAGAGGGGGGGTGAATAGGTGATGGCTAATCTAATGGTCACTAAATGCGGAATTAAAAACTATTATGATGCAAACTAAAATTCTTAAACTAAACACCAAGTTTAACACAAGAGTGTAGCCGAATTCCCCGTGAAGGGCTCTGGACTAACCCCTCAAGATTCCTCTAGATAAGAGTTGAGGTGCCGCATTGGCTCTCTTGGTTGAAAACTAGTGTTAGCAAACAATCCCCAAATGTATAACAATAAGCACAATATGTATATCTAGCATATAAAGATAAAGACAATATGAACATGCAAGATATAAACAAGTAAGGAGAGAGAGAAAGAGCAATCGCAAACACAGGGATTTGTTTCGAGGTTCGAGCACACTTGCTCTACATCCCCGCCTTCGACACACGAAGGATTTCCACTATAATCGATCCCCCTGATCACTCGGTGCCGCAACACCCACAAGGAGTTCCCACTAGAACTCTTCGGACTCTCTAGTACTGTACACACCGCAAGCCCACAAGCTCGCCGAGGCCGCACCTCAAACCAAGAGTTCACACACAAACTCTAAACCACTGCGAACACACTTGTCCGCCTCCTCAAAGTACAAGAAATGATCTCTTGGTGATCTATACACTTTGATCACCAATAAACACTCTCACAACAAAACCCTATAGGTAGATATAGCAATGGATAGCTCAAGTGTTTGTGTGACAAAAACTAGGATGGAAATTATGGAGGAAAACTCAAGAAATCTCTTTTAAACACTTTTGATAAAAACTCTCTTTTTGATTTGGAAATGAAGCTCTAAAACAAGTGGATATAACCATTGAAATGAGTGGGAAAAACTAGCCCAAAACTATTCTTAAAATCTTGGAGAAAACAGCCCCCAAATGGCCCAATTTATAGGGCTCCAAAAACTAGCCGTTATGGGCCAGACAGAGCTGTCGGTCGACCGCCCGGTCGACCGCCAACGGTCAAAAATCCGACCGTTGGGGCTGCGGTCGACCGGCCGGTCGACCGAACCTCTGGAACAGAGAGCAGGCTCTCTGCCGGTCGACCGTCCCGGTCGACCGGGGCATTTCCAGAGAGCAGAGCTCTCTGGATGGTCGACCGTCCCAGTCGACCGGCCCTTCAGCCAGATACTGGCGTGCACGCTGTGCACGTCGGTCGACCGGCAGAAGCCAGTTCTGACAATTTTGGGGATTAAAATGTTGGTCATTTTAACTTGAATAAAATCCCATAAATTCACGAAAAATCTACAAAAATAGTTTTAATAGTTTACTTTGATAAACAAACATGCTTGCACAAAATCAAGACATGTTACAAATGATTTGAACTATTTTTGTAACTTGGAAAATTTGGCTCAAAACAAAAACTGTATTTTTCCAAATTGATTTTTCAAAACTTATTTTTCCAAAACTTCACCAAATACAAAAATAAGATATTTTAAACTCTTTGAAGCATAGAGTGTATGGATATGATCCACTACACAAACATGGTGAAATATCTATGTTTTTGACATTAAGCTCTAAAAACGGTTTTGGTTAAAACATGTAAACTAAAATACCAAAAACCAAACCGATATTTTTCTAAAAGAAAACTCTTTTATAAGAACAAACTAAATCAAGTGTGTGTGTGTGATATATACTTGAGCAATCCACCAACTATTCTATCCTTTACATTTTATCTAAAAATAAAATCTTCTAAAACAAACCTAGACACAAGTCTTCATCTTCTTGAAGTCTTCACTTGAAGCCTTCTTGACTTGGTCCAAATACCGTGCAAGCTCCAAAACTTGACTTTAAATCCTTTGTTGAAGCTATGCACCTACTAAGATCTTGATCATAAATCTGTCACTAATTAAACACAAGATCATTAGTACAATAACTACATGAGTTGGTCATCATCAAAACTAGAGTGATGGGCCTTCGGGCCAACACTTATGTCTCATGTCACTGTAGCCTGAGTTCATATAACCCGAATTGCAAAACAATACGATGAATTATTAATTAGTATCTTATTATTATTACTCGTTAGACACATATATCTAGGTATATATCCTGGTGTACATCTCAAACACACTTACATTCATACATGTGTAAGTCGAGATTGTTTATTGGAAACTGATGAGAAAACCAATGAATTATGTTTACAATGGGTCCCATGCCTGCTCGGGACCATGGTCTAGGATGTTCTGGTGTTGTGCGGGAACTGCGGCGAAGCACAATGGAGGAAATGGTCATATTGTATGCCTTGGAAGGGGTATAATAGTTGCACGACGTGCCTATACCATTGTAAATATAATCACAAATTGAAGTCCATCAGTTTTCCCTTACCCGATATAAGTTGTCCTTTTTATTACCAATTATGATGATTATCAGAATACAAGAATGAGCAGGATCATGGTTCAGGAGTATCAGGAGTACATGTGTAACAGGAGTACTATCAGGCTATTAGGTATTACATTCTCATAATGTGATAATAATGAGTCCGGTGATAACATAAAGGTGCCAGGTGTAGCATAAAGATGTCAGGTAATAATATGCAGGTGTCAAATATCAAGTGGTAGCATAGTAAGTGGTAGCATATCAAGTGAAAGCATGGTAAGTGATTAGAAAAATAGATATTAACTGTCGTATACCACAATGCAGGAAAATGATACCGATACAGGAGATTGGTATAATACAAGAAAACAATATAGTTTTTGAAAAGCAGTATAAGTAAAGATTTCAATCTCTTCACAGCTATAATTATAATAATAATATATTACGCTATTATATAGCTATGCCAAGCTGAGCAAAGCGGGAGCGTATCATGGCATATAACAATAATAATGATTAGGCAATAAAGCGAACAATCAAACGGAGCTAAGTAACATTGGAGCGAAGCTAGCGTACAACGTTATATGCTATCACACTCGATGCCGTTACCGCTCGTGGCGCAACTAAACGCACACGGTGGCAAGCATATAAATGCTATGCTAACGCACATGGCGAAGCCACGCATACGGTGTAACTACGCTCGAACGGAATTAGCGATAAAGAGCTGGGTGCTAGACTCTCCTACCAGACGGAGCGTAAGAAAGGCCGAAGGCTAAATCCAAGGCTGGTGTAATACCCAGTTCCCGGAATACGTACTTAGCTACGTATTCAGATTTTAGATCATATTTTTTGATTTACTTTCTGTATTTATTTTTCTTTTATGATTATTTACGTGATCATTTTGCATTGGATTCGGATTCGTTAACTCAGAGTCAGCCCTAGTCTGAACCGGGCACCCGACCTATTATACTGATCGATTTGACATTTTTGGTAGACTGATTTGGTCGATTTCAATTTCAAATACTGTTTTCTAATATTATAGATTTTCATGATTTCTAGATTTTTTCTGAATTATTTTTATAAAAATCCTAAAATCGGGATTAATCGGCACCGCTGATTTATCCTGAATTTTTAATTTACAAATGGAATCAAATTTTGAGAATACGCTTTCACATATTTTCTTAGAATAATATTTACTATCTTAATATATTTTTCGGAAATTTTAAAATTTAACAGATTTCAGCCAGATCTAGTGTCGACCGATATCAGCAGTTAATTTCAGAATTTCTAATTTGAAAATCATAAATAATATCTTGAAACAGATTTCATCATGATTCTTAGAATAATATTCTTGATTTTTGAGAATTTTTGCGGGTCGTTCTGAGATACTAGATTTTCGGACGATTCTGGTATTTTTCCGAAAGTTTTCCGCACCCGAATCTGAGGAATCCGCCACTCTAATTATTTTCACTTTTTCGTCCAATCAAATATTTTCCTTTTTTCTTTTTCTTTTCTTTTTCCTTCTTTTCCTTCCACCATATTCTAAAACATTCTCCATTCTTCCATTACATTCTACACCTTTCCACTAAAATATCTCCTCCAAAATATCCCAAACCACTAACTCCCCTTGTCCATCACCATGGCCAGACAAGGCCACCTCACCCCTCTCCATTTTACAAAAAAACCCAGACCATAATCCTTTTTCCTTCTCCTTTAACTCCAACTCCAAATACAAACCCCCTTTTCTTCTTCTTTCCTTTTATTCTCCATCAAAACCCTAATCACCATCCATTCCACCTTCATCTCCACTACAATGACAACAACACCTACAACACTCCATCTTCTTCTTCTTCCTTCTCCATCTCCATTTAATCCACCACAAACTCCAAAACTCCACCACAACTTTCACCCTCTCCTTTATCTTCTCCAAAACTACCACCACCACTAAATCCTTCCACAAAACCACCATCCCACCACCTATCCCTAGGTCGGCCACCATGCTGGGCTAGAGGCCGAGCTCCTCCTCCCCGGTGATGTTTCCGGCAATCATTCCGGCGATAACTTCAACGACAACACTAACGTCACCACCACCATCTTTTCTACACCCTTTTCATCACCACCTCTTCTACTCTTCTCCACCACCACCATTATCCCTATCACCACCATAACATCACCCTCATCACCACCATTTCAAGCTCCTATATAATCCTTCTCATTATCTTCATCTTCTTCTTTTTCATTCTTCTCCAAAAATCCACCACCACCAACTCCATTTCACTCTCCCATACTCTCTCTCCTCTCACCATAGGGCCGGCCACCCCGTAGCCACCCATGGTGGTGGATCACCCTCTCTAGGGACGGCCATCCCTTGGGGCCGAGCCCTCATTTTGTTTCGAAGATTTTCCCACTTCGGGACTCATGTGCACGGCATTTCCGTAAAGTCATCTTTTAGGTAAGTGTTTTTCCTCGCCTCGTCGAGCATGTACTGTATTTGGGTTTGTGATGTATTTGTATAAGTGGTGATGTGTATTTGTACCGGCTTGTATGCGTGAACTGGTATCATGAGTTGAATCTTGTGTTCGAAGGCTTGTACTAGGGTAGTTTGCTTCTTGTACATATTCCATGCCTGTGATATACTCTTTTACTGCTTTATACCATGCGTGGCTGACCCTTCATGGTCGTTAGCCTCCAGAATCTCTACTTGGCCTCGGGCCCTATCAGCCTCCAGGTTTCTCCACTCCACAGTAGCCAAAAATTATCACGCTTATATGTATGCTCGTGTGGTACTAACATCTCGTGCAGGTACTCTCGTATCGACTGCGGGCTCTGTCCTCTCCTGAGCTAGCTACCCAATTGATTTTAGGCCTGTATCATTACGGGTTTTGTGGTAGTTACTGAGAGTGCGCTGAGACCCCGAGCGTACTTTAGCCCCCGGGCTTTCTCGCCCACTTCCTCAAAAGAGGAGTGGCTTAGACTGTCAGGTCTCTAAGCTACGCCTGGTAGGCATGCTTAGCACTCGGCGCTTTACCACTAGATTCGTCTAGGTAAGATGCTGCCGGATTTTCTACTCGCACTTTAAGCCGAGTCATCCCGGTAAACTCGCCAGGCGCTATAGTGTTAAATAATGTTTGTTGTTCGTTCCTCCAGCTTGCTCAGCCCCACTTGATTGTACTCAGCTATCGCTATATCACTTGCTATGCACATGCTTGATATATTAACACTTGACATTCTACCTCCTGACATCTACCTGTTATTACCTGATACCTGTTTGTATCACTTAACAGCTGATGTGTTATCACCTGACATGCTACTACTTGACACCTGCTCCTGTTATGTTATCACTTATCACCTGCCCCTGTTTCGACATGACTTATCACCTGCCATCTATCATGTTAAACCCTGACCTGTGATTATCACTTTTACGGGAATCCTGCACCTGTTATCTTATGTATATACGGTAACCTATATTCCTGTTATACATGTACTCATGTACTCCTGAATTCCTGATCGTGTCCTGCTCCTGTTATTCTCGTAAATTGATAATTACATAACAAATTATAAGAAGACAACTTACATCAGGTTTGGGAGAAACTGATGGGTCTTGAATAGTCATGTTTATGGTGGTCATATCGAGTCATGCGTGGCCACATACTTGAGGGATCACCTGACAGCCACCAGGGATTCCGTATGGTGTACTGGCACCTCTACTCCTCCTGTTATTCCTGTCAGGTATACACAAGCCCTAGGCTATTTCTATGAGATCTGCAATACTCTATTCCTATTCGGGCATACAATAAGTCCCGGTACCTAGCGGTACATTCCGGCTCAACACCAGATACTCCTGGACCATTGTCCCGGGCATGTACGGGACCGACTTTAAACATGGTTCGTCAAACTCCATCAATTTTCAGATAACTTGATTTATAAGTTGTAAGTGAAAGTATATGGAATGGGATGCATACTAACGCCTACAACTTAGACTGTCCTAATTATAATAAGTTGCTAATATTTAATTTGTTGTGTTGTTTTGCAACTCGGGTTATATGCGCTCAGATTACAGTGACATTGTTGACACTTAAAAAAGACAAGATTCCTATTGGTCCGAACAATGTCTAAACTTGTTGACATTTACAAAAGACAAGTGACAGACGAGCTGAAGACCAGTTTTCACCCATCTCCGAGGGACAAGGAAGCAACTTAGACTCCACTGATCCAGCAAGCAAACAGTGAACCCGGATTGTTTCCGAACAGACCTCAGCAGGTCTAAGATGCTAGCACTTAGCATCGCATGAGCCCAAAGGGATAGCCTTGCCTCAGAGGCTAATATCACTCGACTTCGCCTTGAAGCCATTTCGAAGCTCGCCAAGAAGCTAACTCGCAACTTCGCCACAGAGGACTTCCAGTTCCGCCAAAGGGTTTCTTCGGACTTCACCAGAAGCTGCCTCTAGCTCCGCTACGAGCTGAGTGCGGGCATCGCCGCTATTGATCTGCTATGGTCAACCTTTGACCAATCAAATCTCCGGATGAGATCCGATCAAATCAGATCAAATCCAATTAAGATCAAATCAGAGATCAAATTTGGCAGTTGATTGCCACAATCTCTTGACTCTTCTAAAACGAGTAAGAAGATTAGGAGAGATCCTCTAACGATATGGAAAGGATCAAAACAGATCAAGAAGGTCATCCGACCTGCCAATTCTAGCTTCGCAGAAGCTAATCCTAGCCTCGCAGCAAGGCTACTTTCTAGATTTAAACAGATTCGATTCAATCTGTTTCCATAGTTTCAAAGGAACAATTATACCCTTGTTCTCCCTATAAATAGCCCGCCAGGGGTACAAGGAGAGAAGATCGAGAGAGACACGCAGAAGAGCTCCACAAGCAGAGACTTCTTCATAACGCACCGTGCACTCTCGAATTCAGAGACCTTTTAGAGAATTGCTTTCTCTATCCAGGGTGTCGATACCCTAACATCGTTCTTCTTCTCAAGGAATCTCCGGAACCAGGTGAGAAGGAATTCCTAATTGAAGGCGATTTTGAGAAGCAGCAAGAGGGTTCTACCAACCCTCTGTTCTCTGATTCCCCGAACCAGGCGAGAAGGGAATCTCATCGCTCGCATCGTCAAAGGGACAAAGTGGTCGCGCGCTGACCAGACTCCTATCGGCACACTTCTCCAGAATCTCTGAGGAGATCTACTTGTAATCTTTTTAAGAATACTTGTAATTTAGCTCCTCAAACTCTTTTTTGTAAGTTTTCCCCCTTTGCAAACATAATGGAAAACAAGATGGCGACTCCGCTGGGGAAGAAACTCTCCACTGCCGAGAATCAAGTATCGCAATGCGACGAACAGACCTTCGGGTCTAACTCTGAACTTAGAAAAGTCGGTGCAGCCAGAGCCCCTCTGGCTAAATCTTCAAGGAAAGTCTCTGCGGAGACGGAAAAGGTTCTCTACGAACCTACTGCGGTTATTTGGCGCAACAAGGAAGCACGTCTGCAGTCTGATTCTTTACTTGTGAGAACTTGGTGGTCCAGTTCGATCAAGGAAGATTTGAAGAAGTCCTCTCTGGGGGTGGCCCAATGCTTCGAGCACGGAAGCATAGGAAGGTTTCCACGACCAAGGTTTCAAAGCAGAAACCGGAAGCTGAATTCGGCCAACACCCCTCAGCCGCGCGTGTGGCTAATCAGGTTCCTTGCGAACCTAAGTCTCCTCTACCAAGGCGGGTATGGAAGCCTAAACAAAAGTCTCCAACCGAAGCTTCAGGCGTAGCTACGCCTAAACCGCGCCTCTCTCGTGAAGAAAAAGGCAGGATGCATGTCTGCTCCAGTCATGAAGTCAAGACGGCAATCATACCGTCGCCCAATTCAAGAGCAGCAACGCCTTGCGTCAGCCTCGTTCGTATGAACAAAGCTACAGTACCACAGCGTACTCACCAGGTCCATCCTCTTTGCAGCAGCACAGCGGGCAAAGCACCACAGCGTGCTCCGCTTTCCAGTGTGTCAAGCATTAAGCTCACGTCTGATGGCGAAGCTAGAACCAAAGTACTATTCAGTGCTAATCCCATCTGCAGGGATAAAAGGAGCAGGATATCGTCCTATGTGCGATCCGAAAGAGCCTTTGCGCTCGATTGTAGAGATCCAACCGGGTCTGATTTGAGGAGGTTGTTGACAAATAGACAAACCTCTTCCCCCTGTTGTCAACAAGTGGGATGTCAACTGGTGACACTCCACTCGGTCCATTGCCGGTTGGGACCAATCCCCGCCACGCCTCCAAGACGACGGTCAGTTTTTGATCGGCTATCGGTACAGACCCCGAGGAAACACCGCAAAAGAAGCATCTCGCAAGATTTACCCTCCACATCCGTTAACATGACCGGAAGGGGACGAGAGCTGCGCAGGGGGAGACAAGCGTCCGACGACACTCCCTACAGCTCCCCAGATCCGGATTACAGCCCAGGCTTAGGCGAAGTCTTGGTGCATGAAGAAGGTGTTTTTCGAAACACCAGATCCAGGGTGGCGATACCCTGCACTTATGAACAGCCTTCTTCCTCGACGACCCGAGCCTCGCCACAGCCCAGGAGATCACTCCAATCATCGATGAAAAAGATGAAGATAGTGGGTACGCCTCTTCGGCAACAGTTAGCTCGGTGCGAACAGCCAGAGCGTCAGTCAATATGGCTGATAACGTCAACGACGATCTCCGTCGGCGCCTGGAAGCTCAGGAGCAAACTTCCAAGACTCAGCAAGAGACCCTGGACAACATTCAACAGATGCTCTCTCAACTCCTCAGTAACCGGAATAACACTGATGCCGGGAGCAATCACGATGAAGAGGAACACTTCAGCAATGAGCAGCCAAGCGGAGAAATCCAAGGAGGGTTCTTCCTTAGATGCCGAAGTCCTTAAAGGTCTCCAAGCTCAAATCGCATCCCTAGCTCAGAGGGATGAATTAAAGAAGGTAGGGGCAGTCCGTCCTTATCCGCTGGAGTGGGATTCGGTGTCATACCCACCGAAGTTCAAACCACCAACGCTGCATACCTATGATGGAAAGAGCTCGCCAAATCAGCACATCTACTATTTCTGGTCTCAGACTGGTAATGTTATAAGTAATAACGCCATCATGGCTAGGCTATTCATTGGCACCTTAAAGGGGGTGGCATTTGACTGGTTCCGAAGTCTTCCCCCGGGCTCTATCAACTGCTGGATCGACCTGAAAACTCGGTTCCTCTCTCGTTTTTATGAGGACGATGCCGAAGTGACCATGGACAAACTCCTCTCCACTGTGCAGAGGAAGGGCGAATCTGTCCGCGATTACATTGAGCGGTTCAGAAACTTATCCTTGATGTGCCCAGCAGGGATGCCACTACCCATGCTCTTACAGACATGTAGGCACAACTTCTTAGACCAAGTGGAAGTTCGCATGGGGGCTGTCAAAACCCACACTTGGAAGGAATTGGTTGAACAAGCAGAGATAGCCGAGAAGTCGGCTAAAAAGTTCGAACCATCCGCCCCTAGAGGCAAGTGGGGGATGAACAACAAAGGGCGTAGCGACCTACCGCAATCTTCTCAAGCTAAAGGCAAAGAGATTATGTCTGTGGAGTTATCCGGAGATGTGCAGTCGAAGGCCAAGAAGAGTGGCTTCAACAATCAGGAGCGTAAGTTCCCTCCAAAGCAGTACTCCTTCAAAGAAGATCAGGTGGTCACGATATTCCATTTGCTCCACAAAGGGAATAAAATGAAGCTGCCCGATGCTCGGCGTCCCAATGAGATAGGGCGCACCAACGACCCCAAATACTGCCTTTACCACAGGATGGTTCACCATCCTACCGACAAGTGCTATGTCCTCAAGGATAGAATTCAAGTCTTGGTCGACGCCGGAGTTCTGACATTGAAGACGGAGCAGAAGAAAGTCACTGCCAATCTGGTAACTCTCGAGTTCGGCAGCACCCAAAAGGTCACAGTTCCTGACGGGACTTATTCAGTCCCTGTGCCACGATTGGAAGTCAAGCATCCTCCAGCTACAGCCCAAAACAATAAGGGTCTTGTTCCCTTAGCATTGGAGACAGGGGAAGTCATGTGGGTACACCCGGACCTCGTCCAAGACGTACAGTGGGATTCAAAGGAGCCCAACTCAAAGGGCAAGTCTTGCAATGTCATCTCCATCCTGCCAGACGACGGCAATCTTACATCGGCTTCCCTCAGTGATTCCGAAGGAGAAAAGCATGCTTGCGCAGCGCAAGCCGATGCGCCTCACCAAACGGGCACCCGATCCGGAAAACCATACTTGAGGCAGTATGAAAAGTCTACTGACGAGATACAACAGCAAACGACGTCAGTACAAGTACCAGCACCCACTCCAATCCCAGCCAAGGGAAAAGAGAGGCCTAAGGAGGTACGATTCGACCACATGTTGAAGAAACCACCAGGCCAAGGGTTTGATACGCCCTTTCGGTTTGACATATTGGCTCAGCTGGCCAATATCCCAGCTCGTATCACTATACACGAGCTCCTTCGCCTCTCAAAAGAGACAAGAGAAGCACTCAGGGATGCGCTAGCCAATTCAGAATCCTTTCTGACATGCATGCCTGAGATCCCTAACGACGACGTTCAGTCTCTTTGCCCAGAATGTCATCATGCACAATCCAAGGTGCCTGCCATTACATTCACGGCTGAAGATATGCTTCTCAAAGACAACAAGCACGATTGACCTCTGTATTACACCGGATATATCGGTTCAACGTGCATTGAAAGAATACAAGTTGATCCGGGGTCTGCACTCAGCATCATCCCCAAAAGGCTTCTCTACTTCCTCGGCATACCGCTGTACAGGTTGTCCGCAACCACTACTACAATATACGGTTTCAACGCCGGGAGCAGTCATCCACTGGGGAAAATTCGACTCCGTTGCAGAATCAGGAGCCTGAAGTCAAAAGTGACATGCTATGTCATTGACGCTGACACATCATATAACCTGCTGTTGGGACGGCCATGGATCCATGCCAACTGGATCGTTCCCTCCACTCTGCACCAATGCTTCAAATATGTCGAAGATGACGCGACAGTACGGACTGTCTTTGCTGAGAAGTAACCATTCAAAGGGGTGAAAAACTACTTCACTGATGCTCTCCTGTATCAAGAGGCCGGTGGAGCACTCAAAGAGCCGTTGCCGGACGATGATGAAAGTGGCAACGAGGCAGATTCAGAATCCGAAGCAGGCATGCCAGCCATTCTGATTGGTGAACCAATTATAGCATGTCTCAATAATCCCCTATGTAATACTCCTTCAGACGATGAGGGTGAATGGGTAATTAATGACAATATTTCTTTTGATTATCCCGCGACCTTTGGGCTATTTGAATCCATTACGAATAGCTCTCTGCACATGCCTTTACACAAGCCAAGTGCGTCCAGTACGCCCATGGAATCCACAGAGGGAGCCGTCTTGGTGATCCCGCCATCCAAAGAAGGTCAGTTACCGATAATCTTCGGTAGAACCCAACCACGGGAACCCACGGTCGCAGATTCAAGTTCAGATGCAGACACTCCACAATTCTTTCATTACGCGCGGCCAGCGCGCCATATTATGAAGAAAATGGGGTACGACTTGAAGCATGGAGCAGGCCTGAATTTCGGAAAAGGAAGGCGCGGTTTGATGCGGAACTTTGTGCCTAAAGGGAAGCCTACAAATTACTATGATAGTACACGCAGGGGGTTAGGGTATGTTACACCCACATCGTCAGCAACGGTTCAAATCAAAGACGATGAATCAGTTCCATTACATTCAGCCTCATCCTCCGAGTGGGACTCAGACGTCAGTATAGGAGGAATGTTCGAAAACCTCACTGCTAATGTGACCTCAAGTAGTCAATTGGAGCCCGCAGAAGCCACTGACGAAGAACCATGGGCCCAGCAATTAGACCTTCAATGGGAAAAGCGATTCGAATCGCGCGAACCACCTACTGAAGACAAGGTGATGCAGGTCAACTTGGGTAATCAAGACCACCCCAAGCCCATCTTTATAAGTGAAAGCCTATCACTTATAGAAAGGGAAGAATTGATAATGCTCATAAAAGAGTATATAGATGTCTTCGCATGGAACTACGAAGATATGCCCGTACTTGATCCGCAGGTCGCTATGCACCGTCTAAACATCAAGCCTGACGTCAAGCCAGTCAAGCAGCAACAACGTCGGTTTCGTCCGAACATTATGGAAGCTATTGAAGCCGAAGTCCACAAGCTCATTGCATGTGGCTTCATCCGGGAGGAACAACATCCAGATTGGGTAGCTAACATCGTCCCCGTCCTCAAGAAGAACGGGAAAATACGGATCTGCATCGACTACCGTGATCTCAACACGGCCTGTCCTAAAGACGAATTCCCACTACCCATCACCGACGTCATGATCGTCAACACATGCGGGTTCGAAAGAATGTCTTTCATGGATGGCTTTTCAGGGTACAACCAGATTAAAATGTACCCCGACGACGAAAAGCATACTTCATTCCAAACACCTTTAGGGGTATACTGCTACACCGTGATGCCTTTCGGACTGAAGAACGCCGGAGCAACCTATCAGCGGGCAATGAGTACAATCTTCCGCGATCATCTCCGAAAAACGGTGGAGTGCTATGTCGACGACATTGCTGTCAAAAGCCGCAACAAAAATGAACATCTTCGCGACCTGAGAACGATGTTCGACATAATGCGGGCTCATCAACTGAAAATGAACCCGACAAAATCCTTCTTGGGAGTGTCAAGTGGCAAGTTCCTTGGGTTTATTGTCACATCAAAAGGGATTCATCTTGACCCAGACAAAGTCAAAGCCATTCAGAGCATGCATCTACCAAGGAATCTTAAAGAGCTCAGAGGCTTGCAAGGTAGACTGGCTTATATTAGAAGATTCATTGCAAATCTCTCAGGCCGCTGTCAACCATTCACCCGACTCATGAAAAAGGGTGCTTCCTTCGTATGGGATCAAGCTTGCCAGGAAGCTTATGAAGACATCAAAAAATACCTCACAAAGCCTCCAGTCTTAGTGGCCCCTACATCAGGGAAACCATTCTTGCTTTATGTAAAAGCTCTGGACTACTCCCTCGGCGCCCTCCTCGCTCAAAAGGACGACAATGGCCACGAGCAAGCCATTTATTATCTGAGCAGAACTCTGATAGGAGCGGAATCTCGCTACAACCCTATCGAGAAAGAGTGTTTAGCTCTCGTCTTCGTTGTTCAGAAGACACGGCATTATATGGTCGGCCAAACCATACATGTCATCTCCAGAGTAAACCCATTGCGTCTTCTTATGACGAAGCCAGGATCATTGAATTCAAATTGGCTAAGTGGGCACTTTTATTGTCTCAATACGACATGATCTTCACGCCTCAGAAGGCGGTTAAAGGCCAGGCCCTTGCAGAGTTCTTGGCTGCTCATCCAGTTCCGGAACATTCAAAACTTCACGAAGATATTCCGGATCAAGTCTTCGACTCCAATATGACCTCAGAGGAGGAAGTGTGGCAGATGTTCTTCGATGGAGCATCGCGAATGGGCCCTAAAGGCAAGATTATTGCCGGGGTGGGGTTATGTTTATCTCCCCACAGAATCATGTCCTGCCCAGGGCATTTTCTTTGATAGAATCATGCTCCAACAATGTAGCAGAATATAATGCCCTACTCATTGGTCTTCAACTCGCCCATGGAATGGGGGTATGCTACCTTGAAGCCTACGGCGATTCAAAACTGGTCATCAATCAGGTTAAAGGCGAATACGAAGTCCGCCACGAAGACTTGGTACCTTATTACCACACAACCATCAAATTGGCTAATCTATTTGAAGGCTTCTACATCGGGCACGTGTCTCGATCTCAAAATACCAAGGCGGACGCTCTTGCTGTATTAGCAACAACACTAGCCTTGCCAGCCGACACCGAGTATCACCTCACAGTCGCAACTCGACATCTTGAATGCTCCAAGCACATGCTAAGAACTCGAGAAGTCCATAATGTCTCCACGGATCTTGAACCAAGAGACTGGCGCTTTCCTCTCATCGACTATGCTTTGCACGGTCTGCTTCCAGACGATCCCAAAGAAGCGGCATCTATCAGACGAAGGTCTCTCCGTTTCTACTACGATCCAACTCTGAAGACACTTTACCGTCGTTCATATGACGGTGTTCTCCTCCATTGCCTTTCCAATTCAGAGGCACAAAAAGCACTCCAAGAAGCACACGACGGCACTTGCGAAGCTCATCAGCCAGGTCCAAAGCTTAAAGACAGGCTGCATAGGCTGGGATATTATTGGCCAACTATGATAGCCGATGCCATCCAATATGCACGAAGGTGTAAAGCATGTCAGATTCATGCGGATTTCATACACCAGCCTTCGGAGCTGCTCCACCCGACTGTTGCTTCATGGCCATTTGAGGCATGGGGAATCGACGTCGTAGGGTCAATTAGCCCCTCTTCGACAAGAGGTCACCGGTTTATCCTTGCAATAACCGACTACTTTTCAAAATGGGCAGAGGTTATACCATTGGCTGAAGTCAAAACCTCTAATGTGGTTAATTTCATCAAACACCATGTCATCCATCGATTTGGTGTCCCCAGGCGGATCATCCATGACAACGGTCCCCAATTCATAAGCCAAGTATTCTATCGGTTCTGCGATAAATACCGAATTCAGAATGTGGCTTCAACTGCCTATAATCCCGCCGCTAACGGCTTGGCGGAAGCATTCAACAAAACGATTATCAAGCTACTCAAGAAATTCGTCTCCTCGAACAAGCGAGATTGGGACGAAAAGCTTGGTGAATGTCTTTGGGCCTACCGAACCACGGTTCGGACACCGACAGGCAATACGCCTTTTTCACTGGTATATGGGTGCGAAGCAGTCATCCCGTTGGAAATCCAGATGCCATCATTGCGAGTCGCTCTGACCACCAAGAGCACATCAGAAGACAATGATCGATTGCGCCTCCAAGAGCTCGAAGCCTTAGATGAGAAGCGGCTACAAGCTCAGCAGCATATCGAGCTATATCAAGCTCGAATCTCAAAAGCCTTCAACAAGAAGGTCAAACAGAGAGTCTTCCAGAAAGGAGACCTTTTTTAGCCTTCAGACGACCGATGATTATGACGCACAAAACCAAAGGCAAATTTCAGCCTAAATGGGAAGGACCGTTTGTAATAGAAACAGTCTATTCAAACGGAGCATACCGCCTCATGACTGCAGATGGCGACCTACTCATGATGCCGATCAATGACAAGTTCTTAAAGAAGTATTATCCTTAATCAAGGATCCTTCTCATGATCAAGTTAACACTACACCTCTGATCAAGATCTTCGTGTCCAAAGTACACACAAAGAGAGCCTTTCTCTTCCTCTAAGCGAGATCATACAATCAAAACCAGTAGGAACCTGGCCATACACTGGTTGTCCCTAAGACGAATCAAGGTTATGCAGACATTAACCGAATGATCCAACATCCTTAACAATTAAGGATAGAGGAAAATGTTGGCTTTTAAGACCAACATAAGCCCTCGACAACTCATCATGCTGAGGGGAATAGCATGGCTAGCCCAATTCAAACGGTAGTTGGTAAAGGCATATCAAACCCGTTGACAGCTGGGGATTTTCTAAAAATCCTAAGGGACCTATTCCCATTTGATTCCCTCTCCAAAATCACTTACCAATTCTCAGCCATAGAATGGTAGGACCACATATACATTTCGCTGTTACGTTAATATTAAACCTATGATAGCAATTCCCTCGTTTCTCCCTGTGAAAATGAGACCTCCAAAATCACTTACCAATTCTCATCCATAGAATGGTAGGACCACATATACATTTCGCTGTTACGTTAATATTAAACCTATGACAGCAATTCCCTTGTTTCTCCCTGTGAAAACGAGACCTCCAAAATCACTTACCAATTCTCATCCATAGAATGGTAAGACCACATATACATTTCACTGTTACGTTAACATTAAACCTATGACAGTGATTCCCTCGTTTCTCCCTGTGAAAACGAGACCTTTTTCCAAACTCCATTCCAATTTTGAGCTTGGTGGCGTCTCAATCGGTTATGTCATTGCAACCTCTGAACCCGCAGACAGCTAAGTCTCAACCCCGAGCCCTGTTGACATTTACAAAAGACAGGTCTCGATACTTATTGACATTTACAAAAGATAAGTATCACCAATTTTGAGCTTGGTGGCGTCTCAATCGGTTATGTCATTGCGGCCTCTGAACCCGCAGACAACTAAGTCTCAACTCCGAGCCCTGTTGACATTTACAAAAGACAGGTCTCGATACTCGTTGACATTTACAAAAGACGAGTATCACTAATTTTCGGAGCTTGGTGGCGTCTCAATCGGTTATGTCATTGCGACCTCTGAACCAGCAGACAGCTAAGCCTCCATTCCGAGCCCTGTTGACATTTACAAAAGACAGGTCTCGATACTCGTTAACATTTACAAAAGACGAGTATCACCAAATTTCGAAGCTTGGTGGCGTCTCAATCGGTTATGTCATTGCGACCTCTGAAGCAGCAGACAACTAAGCCTCCATCCGAGCCTGTTAACATTTACAAAAGACAGGTCTCAACCATACTTGCTGACATTTACAAAAGGAAAGTATTACTCCTTTAGTCTTGTGAGGGCTAATCTTGAGATTGGTCACTTCTCAATCTGTTATGTCATTTCAACCTCTGAACCGGTAGATGACCAAGTCTCATTATCCAATCCAACAAAGATTATGTTATCAAACGGTTACAATATAACTTTGAAAGGACAATTCAACAAATGAAATGAGTTAGAGACTCGATAGGGAGTCAAAACAAAACAAAGAATTTTCATTGATTCCAAAAGGATGGGATACATGAAGCATATGTACAATGACCTACAGTAGTACATTGTAAGATCTGATCCGCTCTCCAAGGGAGTCCAGCCTCGTCCTCCTGTCATCAGCAGCCTGGGCAAGCGCTTGCGACCTCAGCTCGGCCTCATCGAAATCCATTGCCTGGGTCAGACGAGCTTCAACCTCCGCCAAAGTTGCCCTCTGTGACAACCCCTGTCGCGCCAGTTCCTCATTTTGAGCTTAAGCTGCTCAAGCCGCGCAGTCTCTTCAAGACAAACCGGTACAGCCTTGGACAACAGGAGATTTGCTTTCCGGATCATCTCCTCAGCCTTCCCAATCTTGTCTTCAGCGTCAAGAAGAGCACTGGTGGAGGCATCAATTGCATTTTCGACCTCTGCCTGCCTTGTTTCCAAGGATTTCAGGTCGGAAGAGATAGCCTTAGCAGCCTCTTGAGCGGCAAGCCGGGCCTCGTGCTTTTGAGCGACGAGACGCGCGAACCGCTCTTCAACTAAAGACTCCAGGTCCAAACAGCGGAGACGGCGCCATTCCTTTACATCCTTCTCAAGTTCATCCACCAGGAGCTCCAGAGCAGTAGCCTGGTGATACCCCTCAAAATCCCGAATACTTTCGATGCCACGGGAGAGGACCACCTTTAACTTTGAGAACGGCATAGTCGAGCCCTTTATAACCAGGTCGATAGTTCGCTCTAAGCCTTTATAAAAGCTATCAACGAGGTCACCTATATAGTCGTTCTCAACCTCAGCCACTTCTGGTAGAGAGGTAACTTCAGAGAAATCCACCACCCTGGTCGACACTATCGTGGAAGGAGCAATGGAAACATCAACAGCAGGGCAGGTTGTCAGTGGTCTCTGCGGAGTCTTCATGGAAATCAGCGCGCTCGCCACCGTTCAGGTAGGGCTGGCAACCATCTCCTGAACAGCAGGCTCAACCACCAGAGTTGGGGAAGTAGGGCTTGTAATCACCCTCAGCTCCGCACTCGACAAAATTGTCGGCACCTCACTCGTTGATATAGTCGGGAGTGAGGACGCCTCTGGAACTGCTCCCTCTTCAACCTCTGGTCTTTGGCTGACTTGGACCGATAAGAAGGCAGGTCGCCGTACAGTGCATCCAGCACAGCAGCATCACCCGCGGTCGAAGAGCGCGCGTCACCCCTCGACCCTTCGGGGAGGTCTTCTGGCTCTCTTAAAGCTGGTGCATCTTGAGGCCGAACACCTGTAACAAGACTACGGTTAGCCGGGACACTACATGCAAAAGAAGCCAAGAGGTTAGGACAGTACCAAAGGATGATGTCGCCTCAAACATTTCGTCAGCCACATCAGTCTCCAGGGGCTCTATCGGAAAATTTTTGGCAGAATCAACATGAACAGTCGGCTCGCTTTCGCTTGCCGAGTATCCTGTGGACCACCTAATAGAGCTCGATGCCTCAGGACTTCCTTTAGAAGTCCCAGCGCCCGAAGGACCAATGTCGGCCACATCACCTCCGGACTCCTCCGGACGGGCACAGGAACCAGCTTCAGCTCCATAAGTAAATAGGGGATCATAATGTTCTTCTTGCTCTTCAGCTGCCTCAGCTCCTACAATCAAGAAGAATTGATAATAAGCCAATGAGAACACACAAAAAGGCGTATTATATGGACGGGATTAATCTTACCCAGACCCGGAGCAAATTCATCGCTAGTCGGTTCAGCAACCGACGGTTCAGCCACTAATGGGACAGCAGAAGGAATCGCTGTAGAGGGGTAACCCTCTACGATAATCGTAGGAGCTTGGCGGCGGGGCTTCTTCGCCAACGATTTCCTACGAGAGCTACCTGCCCGCTTTCTTTTGAAGTGGATCTCAGAATCCTCTTCCTCCACCTCTTCTATACAACGAGAAGGAGCCGTCCCCATTACACCAGAGCCAGTTGCAGGAGTCTCAGTCCCCGCTCCCACCTCGAAGCGAGGACTCTGGCATCTGAGGCCTCGCTGTCTTCCACAGCAACAAACTCCTCTATACCTGGAGTGCGAACCCTTTTGCCTTCCCTTTTATCAGAAGCCTTCTGCCTCAGCCTCTGAAGAATTAACTTCACACCAGAACTGTTCACCTTGAATTCGAGAGGTGTGGAGTTGGAAGTAGCATACCACTGGCAAAAACACAGGGTCATTAGGAGATTGGGATTCTTTAACGGCGTACGCAGCCGCACCCCAGTACCGCCTGCAGTAAAGAATCGCCAAGCACGGGCCCCATCAATAAGGCTCCCCATGAAAGCCAAATTGAGGTTCGGGTTGCCCACGTACAGTTGGTCATACCCAAACTGACGGGCGAACCGACTTGGAACATAGGGCTCCAGGTAGCAGGTATCCCCGCTTCTGTACAACAAATGTGAAGGCCGGATGCTGACCAGCCATTCGAAAATTCCCCGGCTCAGGGACGACTGTCCCTCCCCTGCATCTTTAAACTCTTCCCTATAGCTTGCACCCCGAATACGGGGAAAAACAGCGGAAGAGACTATAGACGTCATAGCGACGTACTAATTTACGGGCCTCAGCCACGTATTTCTTTTGCCATGAGCATCCTTCGAATCGGCGGAGGAGCGCCATTCGAACATCCTGCGGGGGATCCTCTCCAGCTTCGATTAGAGAAGGACAATGCAAGGCGAACCACGCCATCAAATAAGTATACGGCAGACCTATTCTGGGGTTAGGTCCGTCGCGGGGCAAAATGGTCCCCTTTTCACGCTTCGTCGTTGGTGGCCTGCAAAAAGCCTCCGTCAATGCACGAAGGCCTCTCTGGGTACAACATACCATGGCCGAAAGAAGTCCCAGAGGACGACCATGAACCAAATGGACAGCGGGCAGCAAAACATTCGGATGAACAATGTCACCCGAGGAAGACGGCACCACACACCTCTTCAGCCAGACTGTTAGAAAACCAGCCAGAAGTGCCTTCCGAAACATCGGCCTGCAAGCCTGATGATGGAAGCTTCGAAGAACATCACCCTGCTCATAGGGACCATCATCTTCCTTCACAACAAGATCCCCTTGGGAGTGCTTTCGCATCCTGTCAAAGATGTCTTTATCAGCAACTCCATAGTGAGCCGCTTCAGTAGTATTCTCCATATCCGGGAACAAATAGTCTCCCCAGCTTTTCAAGCTGCTGGAGGTTCCCTTATTGCCCCCGTGCATACTGGAGCAAAATGTACAAGTGGCACATCAACTCCCTGTAGGTCTCGAACAAGGCAGGCTCTTGCTTCTCCAGAAGAGCCAATTCTGCCTCGCACGGGAAATATTCTTCATAGGGAAGAGATCCAAAAGGCAGAGCAGAGACTTCCCACATCTCATGCAAGGCCATACCAATTCACCAACAGGAGTGAAGAAAGTCCCCGAAGCTGGGCAGTACAATTCAAAAATGGCGTAAAAGCACGCCACGTTCATCTCAATGCCGTGGCAGGTCGCCCTGACGGCCTCGTAGAGATTCAGCCTCTCCAAATCCTGCTCGAAATGAGCAAGGATGTAGGTGGTCAAATTCGCCCACCACGTCTTCGGAGGGTGAATCCAGCCTGGAGTCCTGAAGTCAGTAGCCGGGTAGTTCCCATTAACCTTGAAGAATTGGTTGCCAAAGGTTAACGCCACTGCAGGATTTTCTCCCACTGGGATGTCTCGCGACACATTCCCAGGATGCAGGCCCATTATGCAACGAGGAGGTCCCGCTCTTGCATAACCAGGAAATTGAAGCATCAATTTTCCTATGTGAACAGAGTCAACACTCTGGCTCACTTCCCACGACATCTGTCGAGCCTGCGTCACGCACTGGAAGGAGGAGAAAGAAAAATGGCGCTTGTTGGATGGAAGGTAAAACTTCTCATTGTCCAACTGGAAAATCACTGCCCTTCCCCTGCATATAGTTGGTGGTCAGGGTCTGGTGCGGCATCCCCGAACATGAAATCGGGCTTCCTATAAACCCGACGGTCAATGTCTTTAAGAGGAGCTGTGGTCAGGATACTCCTCGTGGTATATTGATCACCACTATGAATGAGCGTGTCCCGAACGATGGAGCTCTGCTCACTGAACAGAGAAGCCTGCCCTTGAAATTGCAAGCTAATATTGCCATCCGATCCCATGGTCATCCCGAACAGGTTGTTTGAAGGACCAGGAGTATAGTGTACTGCAAAAACAAAGAGAAACTGCGATTAGTTCATCAGCCGAAAGATGGCTAAAATCAGAACGCAAAATTTGACAAGGCCTTGCCTCGCCCTCTGAGCAAGGATTGGCCTAAATGATAGCTTAGTCCCGAGGCTTAGCTTTGCAGCTGCAGTATAACTCCGCATCCCACGCGAGGACAGGATGCAGGAAAACATCCAAGTGTTAGCTTCGCTTTGGAAGCTTAGCTTCGAACAACAGGATGTGACAAAACCTCGAAGGATAACTTCATCAGAAGGGCATTACGGTCCTTTTCTGTCAAATATCAAAGGACAACTTCGTATCCTGTCATTCAACAGGATGTGAACCGCCTAAAAGTTAACTTCGCTTGGAAGCCTGAGGAAGAACTCTTCAGTTCTTGGGTCCCCGATCAAGAAATCAACGTAAAATCAGGGAATGGGACTCCCTAAAATCATGAGACCATGATTACTCTCATATTGGATTTATCCAGAGATAGCCAGAAATCGGCTTCAAAGGGAGACAACAGTCTCTAATCAAAAGGGAAAGTTCCCTACCGGCGATTGGTCGTTCGATGACCGGAGGAGGAGAAGGACCCTCTGCTGCAGAAGTTGCCACTTCTTTTCCCGCTCGTCTCTTGGGCGCCATTGAAGGGCTGCGGAAGCTTTCAAATTTTCTTGATGGAAAGGGAAAAAAGAAGAAGAAGAGTCAAGTACTCTGGAAAATTCAAAGAGAGATGATGATTTTCTCTCAGCCCGATCGGGCTTTTAATAGGCCAATCAGCGCCTGAAACGACGCCTCGTAAACAGTACAGGCTGTCGTTTCAAATTAATTTGAAACGCCGCCTAAAGCACCTTCCCGAGAAGCGCTGATTCAGCCACTGAGGCTTAACCTCGCCAATGAGCCGAAGTGCGGACTTCGCACAAGTTCATCAAGAACTTCGCCAAAAAAGGTTGCCTTAGCCCGCTAAAGGCATAGTTCGCCGATATGCCAGCGTCATGCGAAGCTCATTCAAAAAGGATCTTGTCCTTAACTCTGCACAAAGTTTAGTCCCGCTATGGCCAAATTCTCAATAAAGACAGGCAAAAGTCAGATGAGCAGAAGATAAACTTTCATTGATTTAAGAGCAGAGGTACATTGATATTACATCAAGGTTTTGTTTCATACAACAAAATCAGTTGATCAGCAAGATCATTTGCGCAAAACGCATACAAGTGGTTTTATCTGCTTCCAGACCAGACCAACTGGACACGAAAGGCCTTCCTCCTGCACAAGGCCGTAACCAGTTGTGCCACGAGGACACGGCCATAATTCTCCACAAAAATGGCAGATCTTGCCACCAGGAAGCTGGATCACCAAAGTTGAAAGTTGGCAATGAACTTATCGTCGCCAACACGATATATCACCTATAATGGGAATTGGCACTGATGTCAGTGATCTCACAGGCGTGACACCCGCCTTCCCGAAGCGGATCATCTCAGATAAGCGGCTACCAGCCTCACCTCAGAACGAATCATCTCGGATAAGAGGCTGCCAACAGCCTCTGGGACATACATCAGCAGCCCCAAGTTGTTCCTCCTGCTTAAAAGTAAAGCTTCAACTGGGAAGTATAAGGCAACTTTTCGGTCTCTTTCATCAATATACAAGATCGGCAAACATAGCTCACTGCAATGCAAAATGGGAGCAAGTTAGCAGTTAAACAAAAGATACTGCAAAAGCGCTAAAGCCAAATTCTTTGGGGCGAAGTAATCCGATTTCGATTGGAGCAGAGGATAAGCCTCGCTTGCACAGTGATGATGGCCTAGCTCAGCAAACACTAAGTCCTAGCCTCGCCTATATGGCTAAAGCCAGACTGATCCTATGGGACACAGTCTTAGCCTCACCTATATGGCAAGACTGGCTCAACCTTGAAGAAACTAAGTCCCAAGTTCTGCCTGTGCAGCGGACTTAACATGCAGTGATCTTTCTCTGATTAAATCAAGATGATAGCTTCGCTGGGAAGCTATGCTGAAATCCTTCTCCGCAAATCAGTTAAATGGAGAACTAGGGAAGCTAATCCTGAAGCAGCCGCTAAAGCTGAATTAAGGGAGATGAATTCCCTAAAATCGGTGAAGTCGTTGAATGATCAAGACTTACCGGTCCTTGGCCGGGTAATAACCAGAGTGGGCATTCCCACTACTTCAGAGATCTGAGTATCTCTCTCAACCAAGAGAAGAGGGGAGAGCAGATCACTTCTCTCTTCAGAGGACCTCAAGTGTCCTATTTATAGGCCCAATGGCCTGAGCGCTGCCGCCTCAAGCGTGGAAGCACGAGCGCTTTTAAGGCATTTACTGCGCCTTGAAAACAGGGACGGTTTCCCTTGGAACCGTGCAAAGAGAGAAACGTCTCCCTCATAAAGGCACTTATTGCGCCTTGAAGAAAGGGAATATCCTCCCTCGGAAACGTGCAAATCGGAGAATATCTCCCTCGATCAGCACGAAGAAAGGAGTAATCCTCCTCGTAACCGGCCCACGGCAGTTGGCCTCGGGAAAGCGACAGATGTTCCAGAGCGAACTTATCTAGCTGCGAAGCTACCCAGACGCGAGTCTATAAGATTCCCTGGCGAATCTACATTCCAAAGCAGGATCTAAAGCGAAGCTGAACTCAACCATCATGGCGATGTTCATACTCCACACACCACCGATCAAAGCAGTTCAAAGTATTCCAAAGTCTGAGCCATTGCAGACTTTCGAAAACTTTGAAGGGGGTCTTGTTGACACTTAAAAAAGACAAGATTCCTATTGGTCCGAACAATGTCTAAACTTGTTGACATTTACAAAAGACAAGTGACAGACGAGCTGAAGACCAGTTTTCACCCATCTCCGAGGGACAAGGAAGCAACTTGGACTCCACTGATCCAGCAAGCAGACAGTGAACCTGGATTGTTTCCGAACAGACCTCAGCAGGTCTAAGATGCTAGCACTTATCATCGCATGAGCCCAAAGGGATAGCCTCGCCTCAGAGGCTAATATCACTTGACTTCGCCTTGAAGCCATTTCGAAGCTCGCAAGAAGCTAACTCGCAACTTCGCCACAGAGGACTTCCAGTTCCGCCAAAGGATTTCTTCGGACTTCACCAGAAGCTGCCTCTAGCTCCGCTACGAGCTAAGTGCGGGCATCGCCGCTATTGATCTGCTATGGTCAACCTTTGACCAATCAAATCTCCGGATGAGATCCGATCAAATCAGATCAAATCCAATTAAGATCAAATCAGAGATCAAATTTGGCAGTTGATTGCCATAATCTCTTGACTCTTCTAAAACGAGTAAGAAGATTAGGAGAGATCCTCTAACGATATGGAAAGGATCAAAACAGATCAAGAAGGTCAGCCGACCTGCCAATTCTAGCTTCGCAGAAGCTAATCCTAGCCTCGCAGCAAGGCTACTTTCTAGATTTAAACAGATTCGATTCAATCTGTTTCCATATTTTCAAAGGGACAATTATACCATTGCTATCCCTATAAATAGCCCGCCAGGGGTACAAGGAGAGAAGATCGAGAGAGACACGCAGAAGAGCTCCACAAGTAGAGACTTCTTCATAACGCACCGTGCGCTCTCGAATTCAGAGACCTTTTAGAGAATTGCTTTCTCTATCCAGGGTGTCGATACCCTAACATCGTTCTTCTTCTCAAGGAATCTCCGGAACCAGGCGAGAAGGAATTCCTAATTGAAGGTGATTTTGAGAAGCAGCAAGAGGGTTCTACCAACCCTCTGTTTCTCTGATTCCCCGAACCAGGCGAGAAGGGAATCTCATCGCTCGCATCGTCAAAGGGACAAAGTGGTCGCGCGCTGACCAGACTCATATCGGCACACTTCTCCAGAATCTCTGAGGAGATCTACTTGTAATCTTTTTAAGAATACTTGTAATTTAGCTCCTCAAACTCTTTTTTGTAAGTTTTCTCCCTTTGCAAACATAATGAAAAACAGACATGGGATATAGATATATAGATGAGGGTTTCCTTGTTTAGATTATTCCTTCGATGTATTAGTCTCATGGATTTGTGACCTAAGCTTATAAGATTGGTTTTGCTCGTATTGAGTTTTATTTGGTTTTATCAGTTTCATCGATTTTATGTTTGTTTAGGAGATATCTGGTGTTGCCTTATCTACTTTACTTCCCGTCTCCTTACTTGCTCCTGTATGCATGTGCTCATGACACAGTTTTCAATACATACTTATGACTTGGATTTATCGATACACATGTGCTTATTCCTGCACGTCATTTGGTATTCGCATCACCACTCATTTGGGAGTTCTGACTCCCCTGGATCCTCAAGTCTGTTGACACCTTAAAAAAGACAAGATTCCTACTGGCCTAAACAATGTCTAAACTTGTTGACATTTACAAAAGACAAGTGGTAGACAAGCTGACGATCAGTTTTTACCCATCTCCGAGGGACAAAGCAGCAACTTGGACTCTACTGATCCAGTGAAGCAGTGATTAGTCTCTAATTTTACATAATTTTCATCACATTCTCATATTTATCTCATGTAAAATTTTGCTAATAAAACCTTCCTTGCTTGATCCTAGGTCCATGGTGTGCAAATGAAGAAGAAGACCTAAATCACCATTTAATTGGTGATTAAAAGCCTACCAAGTAGCCATTGACTTTAGGGTGAAGATTTTGTCAGCCCAGGGTATCAAATCACAAATCCAGAAGATCAAGGCATCAGAAGATAGTCTGGGCAACGCGCTGCCTGATTGAGGCTAACCTGCACACAAAATACAAAATTTCAGATCTAATAATAAACTTGTGCAAGTGCTCAATTCTTCCGCTATAGCAAGTGGCTATGCGGGTCGTGATCCACAAGGAGGGTTTGCGATGGAAGCGTTACAGTTCTTTATTGAAATCTTTTAAGAAGAAAAGCGAAGGTTCTTCTCTGTTTTTAAGTTAAGAAAAAGTGAAAAAGAATTATGTTATGTTAGAAGAAAATGGAAGATGAAGAAGGTGGAAAATTCAGAAAACAATAAAAGCGACTATGTACAATGAAGTGGAAAGAAGAATGAAAACGATTTGGAAGAAGTGGTTGGTGATTTAATTTACAAAAATGAAAGAAAGAAATAAAAGAGTTACTTACCTTCTTTTCACCAAAAGCTTACCTTGCGTTTTTAGCTTCGATGTTACCTTGAATTGGAGGCAAGCAGCGCATAGCCCATAAGAGTCGAATGTTGGTCTCTTCCACATTACATCATCAAGATACGCAAGCATGAAATGATACAGAGAGACTCACAATTCCATCGTCATGAGCTATCGGTGGCACTCGCAAAGGCAAGGCTCTTTCGATGCTTTTAGACTCACTTGTAAGACAGTTGTACCAAAAAGAAAGGTAAAATAGAAAAGAAGAAGAAGAAGACTAAAAGGAAGTACATACACAAAAAGAACATCGATTTGATTTCATTACAATCAAAGAAAAGAAATAAGTCTTACACCGGTGTCACTCCAGCTCTAGCTTCAGTCTTGTTCTTCGATGAAAGTCGATCTCCTCTGAATTACATAAATGAAAACTAAAATTACATGAAAAGAAAGATTAAAAACCTAAACTAAGAAATGAAAACTAGGCTAAATTCCTATCTCTGCATGGTCGTCCATTTTCAGTGCAGCAAATGCCTTTTTATAGGCAAAACCCTAACAACAAAGATCCCGGGGAGGTCGGGGGAGTTCACGCTCCCCGTAACTCCCCAGGATTGCCGCAAAAATGCGGCATTTGCCGCGTTTTTGCGGCAAGGGTGTGGCCAGATGGCCACACCCTGTTGGTGGGTCTGTCCGGGGTCTTCTTCTGGCTTTATCCTTTGTTGGTTTGGTCGTTGGAGCTCCGGATTCTGACGAAATGACCTTGGATTTCTTGGCTTTAACCGATCGATTCTGAGAGGATTCTTCTCAACCGGTTTCAACCTCTTGATTTTGCCCTGATTTTATTTGTGCGAATTAACTCTGATTTAATTCAGAATTCTGGTGGGCTTTTGGGCTCATTTCTCTTCATCTCCTTAAGGATTGGGCCTGCAAATAAATTAGACAAATAATTAGGACAATGCAGGCTTTTATTCTAAAATAAGTATGAAAATGTGACATTAAATATGCAACATTAGTGACCAATCACACCCCCATACCTATCTTTTGCTCGTCCTCGAGCAAAACAACTAAGCTATACTAAGGATTATTAGACCACTTTCGCAGGTCACGCGATTGCACTGAGCATGTGCAACAAGCCGTTAAACCTCTAGGTTCCCCCTAGAGGACGAGTTTTGTCTCGTGAGGGTTTTCAGCGGATTGCACCCACAAAATCCATAAAGAAAGGGAAATAAAGAGTTAGTATTTTCGAAAAGCATTTTGAAAGAGAAGAATATTTGAAATATGATTGTAAGATCTAAGCAATCTATAAGTTATAGGAAAACCGAATTTTTCATTCCTAAACTTAGTCTCTACTCAAAAATTTTGTTATCAATAAAAGTAAGGAGTCAAATTGTACTTCTCATCTAGTCTATTACTTTACCCTAAGTCATATGCACCTTGTGACTGTGAAAATTTTGACTAAGGGTTCATTGACTCTAACTCTTATGCCTTATTTATTTATATATATACTTTTTTTTTGTGGTATTATTCCTTAGTTCTATTAGGCTTTCTAATCTGCCCATGTAACGAGCCTCTAATCGATGACTCCCAAACCAAACGGTCTTAGGGCACCAGGTGAGAAGACACCCCTAGGACTTAAGGACTCGAGCAGATAAGGCCACAAAACTAAGGATTTTATTATATGAACCTCTTTTAGGCGTGAATACTCATGCTTTATTAGGCACAGATACCCAGCTTAATCAGAGGATCTAATCATCTTTCGCATAAATACTAAGGCTTGCTTAGGCCAAAGCACCTAGCTAATCAATAATTAGACTTATTCATTTTTTTTCTCAAACTTATCTAATTATCTTTCGCATAAATACTAAGGCTTGCTTAGGCCAAAGCACCTAGCTAATTAATAATTAGACTTATTCATTTTTTATATATATATATATTTTTTATAAGGCATAAGAATCTTTGTTTTTGAACCCTAAGTGTGTAAGTGTATGAAGTGTGCATATTTCATCAAGGTAAAGATCAAGACTAAATTACTTTGACAAATTATCTTCCTAACTCTATAAATCAAACAAATAATCTTATTTTGATCAAGTATAAGAAGTCCTAATTTGGATTTTCCTATTCCTTAAAATTAACTTAATTTCTTACAAAGATAAGTCAAAATATTGTTTCTATTTTTCAAAAAGTTTTTAATAAAAAAGAAAACCTAAGCTATGTTAGACCCTCCCCCACACCTATCTCATGCATTGTCCTCAATGTATGAATTAATGCATAGATGCATGAAAAGAAGAAAGGGAAGGAAAGTGTTACCTTAAGGTGGTGGTTCCGGTGGTGGTCTGATTGGTCCACGAAACATGGCCCAATCAACTTTTCTTGGGTCTCGAAGGAACCCACCAGCACTATCTTTAATATGACCCACTAAAAAGATAAATCCATTAAGAATTTTTATTAAAAATTTAACCCCATCTAATTTCCAAATTCCATAATTGATTTCGGAGTCAAATTTGTCAACCACCTCGTCCCAGAATGGAGTGTGAAATGATAGAACAGTTGACTTGGACTCAGGGAGGACAGGAACTAATACAGACTCAGGAAGGTGACTTAAGTCAAGTAAAGGTTCAAGAGTCGAAATAGGTTCAGAAATTGGGTCCAAGTCAAGAAATTGAAACTCCAGTCCACATGTATTTTCCAACAATGGGATGTGACCTAATATTGGTGATTCCAGTTCAGGAATGATAGGTGGGGGAATCGAAACTGACTCTAGAATATTATTCAAGTTTGGTAATAAAACAGGAGTCAATATTGATTCAAAAAGTTGAACTGGATCACATATGTGAGAATCTAGGTCACATATCTCATTGAGTTCAATATCAAAAATTGGAGAACTTGCCAATTTATCCATGGGATTTTCAAAATTGTAAAGTTGGTCAAGTTCAACATGATCCTCAAAGATGGGTGATTCAATTCCTTTATGAATTGGTACAGGATCCAATGTTGACTCCGGGAAAAGATTAAGGTCAGGTGAAGATACCGGAGTCATAATCGAATCAGGAAATAGAATTGAATCACTAAGTTGGGGTTCAGGATCATAATCATTTTCAAGTTCTATTTCAGGAAAAGGAAAACTAGCCAAACTATCAATATCATTTGGAGTTTGGGTAAGTTCACATGGTTGTGCTGAAATGGAATCTTGATTTCCAAAATTACATGACTCTTCTGCTCTAACAGAATGGTAAGTGACATCAGGACTGTGGGAACGTAGAGATTCGACCATCATATCTATGTCACGATTTCTAGCATTTTGAGCATGAGTCATGGCTTCTAGCATCTTTTCATAATTGATGGGTTCATTGTCTTGTTGAAAAGATGAAGAGTTGTTTTGGAAGTGATAATGAAATTGAGAGTCCATCAGATTTTGTGATTGTTGTTTGGACTCACGCATACTCCGTTCCAAAATTGATGGTTTTCTATTTTGGACTGGTGGAACTGAGTATGACTCTTGAAATATTGTGGACTAGGTGGAGAAGGAGGGCAAGGTGGTTGGAAATGATGCTCGGGGGAGGTGAATCCCCACTGACTCGATGAAGAGTTGAAATCATTATGGAAATTATAGTTATTAGATGAGGGGTATGGGTCATATTGATTCGGATAAGACCAATCCGGCACACTAGGTTGGTTAAAGTCATGATATGCCGGGTTGGTAATATCCGAAAAAGAGTTTGATGTGTAATATGGATTATTATTATAGTTGAAAAAATTATTAGTATAGTCCATATCACACAATAGAATACAAACAAAGAAAAACAAACAAAATAAACAAACAAAAAAGAAAAAATTCTAGCCTAGGTTAGGGTAGACTTAGGACCTAGACGACTCCTAACTGGTTAGACTGTCCACGGGAGGTCTAATGTAGACTTTAACCACAAGCTAATCAGCCAGGTCAGGGCAAGGTTGGTGGGAGGTTTTCCGTCAAAGACGTTCCTTAATTAAATAACCACCAACCTTCGGGCTTTCGGCCCTCAATCCCTTTTCTAGACACTGATTTTGCAGAAGTTAGATTCCAACATTTTTCCCCCTTAGGATAATCTCCTAATTGAGTCCGAGATGTCCCTAGGGCCAACGTCTACTCGATTTTAGGTTAGGCTTGGGTTAGTGAGTGTTTGGATTCTGATTTTTGGGCTAAGGAAGGGTGATTAAATCCCCACCTTATCTTGTTATTGGGTGGTGCCCTTAAGATCAGTTTTTGTGCAAGTGTACAAGATAAATAAGATGCACTCTAAGCGATATAAATCAACCAAGAGATAGTCCTATTCTAGATGCAATGCAAACATACCTTGCTCCAGCACTCTTCAACAGTAAAAGTAAATGAATTGAAAAGACACGTGCCTAGAAATGCAAATGTCTAATCAACTTTTAACGATTACAACCAATTTTTTACTGTTGACTTTATTAAGCAGGTATAGGTGAATAATACAGGAAATTAAGTAATGCAGCAGAAGTATTTTGCAGAATCAGAGACCCTGCAGAAAAATGATCAGTAGTGCACTCCTTATTGCCGCAAATTTGCGGCAAAAGCCAGGATTTTGCGGCAATTTGGAGGGATCCTGGTCTCTGCTTTCGAGAGCAGAGGCCCAGGTCCACTTATATGTTACTGCAATGCAAAGTTCCTGTTTTCTTCAACCTGTAACCTGCAACAGAGAAGAAGATTCTTTTAGTTCTAAAAAATTTGCAATAAAATTAAGATTTCAATAAAAACCGTTTTACCCTCCCCGGCAACGGCGCCAAAATTTGATTGAGGCTAACCTCCACACAAAATACAAAATTTCAGATCTAATAATAAACTTGTGCAAGTGCTCAATTCTTCCGCTATAGCAAGTGGCTATGCGGGTCGTGATCCACAAGGAGGGTTTGCGATGGAAGCGTTACAGTTCTTTATTGAAATCTTTTAAGAAGAAAAGCGAAGGTTCTTCTCTGTTTTTAAGTTAAGAAAAAGTGAAAAAGAATTATGTTATGTTAGAAGAAAATGGAAGATGAAGAAGGTGGAAAATTCAGAAAACAATAAAAGCGACTATGTACAATGAAGTGGAAAGAAGAATGAAAACGATTTGGAAGAAGTGGTTGGTGATTTAATTTACAAAAATGAAAGAAAGAAATAAAAGAGTTACTTACCTTCTTTTCACCAAAAGCTTACCTTGCGTTTTTAGCTTCGATGTTACCTTGAATTGGAGGCAAGCAGCGCATAGCCCATAAGAGTCGAATGTTGGTCTCTTCCACATTACATCATCAAGATACGCAAGCATGAAATGATACAGAGAGACTCACAATTCCATCGTCATGAGCTATCGGTGGCACTCGCAAAGGCAAGGCTCTTTCGATGCTTTTAGACTCACTTGGAAGACAGTTGTACCAAAAGAAAGGTAAAATAGAAAAGAAGAAGAAGAAGACTAAAAAGAAGTACATACACAAAAAGAACATCGATTTGATTTCATTACAATCAAAGAAAAGAAATAAGTCTTACACCGGTGTCACTCCAGCTCTAGCTTCAGTCTTGTTCTTCGATGAAAGTCGATCTCCTCTGAATTACATAAATGAAAACTAAAATTACATGAAAAGAAAGACTAAAAACCTAAACTAAGAAATGAAAACTAGGCTAAATTCCTATCTCTGCATGGTCGTCCATTTTCAGTGCAGCAAATGCCTTTTTATAGGCAAAACCCTAACAACAAAGATCCCGGGGAGGTCGGGGGAGTTCACGCTCCCCGTAACTCCCCAGGATTGCCGCAAAAACGCGGCGTTTGCAGCGTTTTTGCGGCAAGGGTGTGGCCAGATGGCCACACCCTGTTGGTGGGTCTGTCCGGGGTCTTCTTCTGGCTTTATCCTTTGTTGGTTTGGTCGTTGGAGCTCCGGATTCTGACGAAATGACCTTGGATTTCTTGGCTTTAACCGATCGATTCTGAGAGGATTCTTCTCAACGGTTTCAACCTCTTGATTTTGCCCTGATTTTATTTGTGCGAATTAACTCTGATTTAATTCAGAATTCTGGTGGGCTTTTGGGCTCATTTCTCTTCATCTCCTTAAGGATTGGGCCTGCAAATAAATTAGACAAATAATTAGGACAATGCAGGCTTTTATTCTAAAATAAGTATGGAAATGTGACATTAAATATGCAACATTAGTGACCAATCACTGCCCAAAGCCAGGCGCACCGCCCTGGCAGGGCCGCGTTTCACGTGTCGCTCACGTGGCCCCCTTTCCTCTGGTGCCTATAAATACCCCCAGGGGTCTTCAGTTTGAGCAGATCCAGAGCTTTTAGCAAGTTTTTGTAATCTTATTTTTAGGTTTGTAGTTGTTGTTGTTGTTGTTCTTCTAGTTGTTTTAGCCATTACAGTGAAAGAGAGAGAGTGTGTAAGTGTTATATTGGAAGGGTGACAAGCTAATACAAGTACTACTTCTCTTCCTTCTTTCCATTTACTTGTCTTTGCCATTTACTTTTACTTCCTTGTTGAAGTGTAAATTCCTTCTTCTTCACTCCTTTTCTTTTAATTTGTTGTAGTGTAACTTCCTTTCTTTAACTTTTCTTTTCTTTTGTTTTCTTGTAGTGTAACTCCCTCTCTCCACTTCTTTTCCTTTGTTGTTTCTTTTACTTTTATGGCTAACTAACTTTTCATTAGCATGGCTAACAACTACTAACCCACTAATTTCTAACACTTGATTGATAACCCAAATGAGTCAATAGTGTCAAACAAGCCTTGTGCAAACAAGAGCTTTGGCATCTTAAGATGAGGGTTCTAACTCTAATTTACCTACAAGTATTTACTTTCTTATACTTCATGCTTAATGAGTTTTGATGATCTATGAGTTGTGTACTTTACTTGTTATTGTAAGTTGGAGACTTTTCCTTTTAACTTTGCCGATACCAATAGTGCACTCGAGTCTTCCCTTATTCTCGCCTTCTATCGGATCTTGATAAGGGAATGTCCGAGTTTTTACCGTGTAAAGCTAAGTTATAGGAAGAACTTTCACTCGATTTCCACGTGAATAGTTCCAATGCACAAGGGTTGTGTTCGCCTATGATCCATCGTGAGGCTATCTTCCAAAAGTTAGAAATTAGTGGGATCGCTTAGTAGAAGGTTAGCCATGCATTTTTACAACTAAGAAAAAAATCCACTTTTACAAACCACTAAAATATTTTTCCAACAATTCTTAAAAACAACTTGTTTTCACTTTTCAATTCTTTATTTGAAAATAAGAACTTTCTTTCTTCTTGAACTTTGAAGCCGCATCAAGGTTTCATCGCTCTCCCTCCTTGGGGATACGACCCGTATAGCCACTTCGAAGAATCGCAAAAGCAGTAACATCAACCCACACTTTCTTCTCTTATTTTAGTGCTTTCTTTTTACTGATCAAATTTTGGCGCCGTTGCCGGGGAGGGAACGGCTTTATTGTTCACTACTAAAGATTGTTCTTTTTTTGTGTAGGAGAAGTACCAAGGAGCTCACTATCACGGGAAGCGAAAGAGGTGGCCAAGGACATTGCGCGAGGATTCATTTTCCCTCGGAAAAATTTGTGTAAAAGCGAGTTTTTCCGATTGAAGTACTAACAAACTCGTTTGCAAGGTTGCCGATAGCCGCTAAAAAAAAATTACTTTCTAAATTTTTAGTTTCCTTGGATGCTTCACCTTTATGCATGTATAATAAACTCAACAGAAATTCACTTGTTGTTTAATTGAAATTTGGATTAGACTTTTGCATTTAGGGCACGTGTCTATTTCAATTCATTTCAATTTCTGTTGAAGAGTGCTGGAGAAAAGGTACGTGTGCATTCATATAGAATAGGACCAACATGTTGAAGTGATTTACCGCTTTGAATGTTAACTTGTTGTGAATAAACTGCACACTTGCACAATTGACTTTAGGGCAAAACCTAAATAAACAAGATAAGGTAGGGATTTCATCACCCTTCCTTAGCCCAAAAACTATCTCCAAGTGCACTCACACTTTCCCAAGCCTTAACTAAAAATCAATAGACTGGCCCGAGGGACATCTCGGACTCACTAAGAGATTAACCGAGGTTGAAAATTGCAAGAACTATACTCTTGCAAAATCGGTGTCTAAGGAAAGTGGATTGAGAGGTAAAGCCTTGAAAGCTCCGTGGTTTGGCGTAATTAAGCCTGTGGCTCTGCCCGTATACCTCCCCCCGAGTTTTGCCCTTTCCTTGCCGATTAGCTTGTAGTCGACTTCCCGCAACAACCTTCCACAGAGAATCGACCAGTTAGGAGTCATCTAGGTCCAGGTACCTTAGACTAAGGCTTGTGGTTATTTTTCTTTCTTTGTTTATTTTTTTTTGTTCTTTTTCAATTGTTTGTTGTCTTCACCTTATTTGTGGTGTGCTGCATGCAAGAGTGAGTGAGAGATCTGTCAACTTTCAGATTAACAAGAAACACTTCTCTACCCTTGCATCCAGAACCGGTCATGGCGTCACTTCAGGATAGATTTTACCCGATCAGAACTTCACTTCCATCTTGCATAAAACTTCCTGAAGCCAATGAAAATAACTTCGAGTTAAAACCTCAATTCATTAACACTCTTTCCAAATTTCATGGTTTAGAATCAGAGGACGTATACTTCTTTGTTAGGGAATTTGAAGAAGTATGCCTCATGATGCGTATACCTCAGCTAGGAGACGATGCTGTTAGGTTACGTTTCATCCCTTTTTCCCTAAAGGACCTAGCTAAGAAGTGGTTGTACAGTTGTAGAGTGATATTAGCAATCAAACACAACTGAAAAACAAACTTAAAAGAGTTGGAATTGAAAGCTTTAAACAATTTTTCTTCTCTTTTGAAAAACAATGAAAACTTGGTGTAAATTCTTGGTATGTAATGAGAACCTATTTCCCTCTATTTATAGGGAGAGAATAGGTTAAAAACAATTTCTTTACACCTAATTTGACCTGGAAAAGTTCCTCAACAACTCTGAAAAACTCTGTTAAAGTAGAAGAAAAAACAGTTTTTCAGAATTGCACCAAAGAGGAAAGAGCCGTTGGGCTCTTGCAGGCGTAGCGGTCGACCGGCCGGTCGACCGTTTGCCCTGTTGGCAAAGAGCCGTTGGGCTCCGGTCGACCGTCTCCTTCAAAGGAAACACAGTTTCCTTAAAGCGGTCGACCGGGCGTCGACCCAAACAAACCGAGAGCAGACCTGCTAACAGTCGGTTGACCGGGGCCGTCGACCGACAGACGTGCACAAACGTGCACGTCCTGGCACTGGTGCCGGTCGACCGGGCGGTCGGCCGGTCAACCTGAAATATGGGAAAACAGCATTTTTTCTGACTTAGGAAAATTTTGTAAAATAGTTTTGGGTTTGAACAATCTTAAGTGACATGCTAGTAGGAGCATATACACATGATCTAAACATGTTATTTATTTTGTAAAACTTAAGATCATGTAAATATCTACTAAGGCATGAGACTAAATTAAACATGAAACTTAAAAACAAGACTTCATATTTTAACAAAACCAAATTGTGTATGTGTATCCTAGAGCCAAATATCCACACTCAAACTTTAACATTCTAATTCTTACATGATTTCTAAAGCCTTCAAGTTCTTCATGAGGGCATCACCATAAGATCTTCAACACTTGATTCTTGATCCCAAAATGAGTTGACTTGAGTCCAAAGCACCTTCCTTTAGGGAAGAAATCATCTTTTCAAGATAGAAACCTGAACACACTTAAACAACAAACAATATTAGTACACATAACTAATATGTTTTGTAATCATCAAAACACACTAAAACGGGTGATTGTAACCTTGGGCCAACAATCTCCCCCTTTTTGATGATGACAAAACATATGAGTTATTAAACAAAAATGGAAGAAGAGCTTGGAAAGCTCCCCCTCAAACAATGCTATATATAAGAAAAACAAACATAAAGCAAGCATTGAAAATACCAATACACAAGTTTTGTCAAAAACACAAGACAAAAACCAAAACTTTCTTTTTCTCCAATACTTAAGTAATAATCAAACTAAGCAAACTCATATAACTCAAGTAATGAACAAACAAACTCTTATATCTCTTTTTCTCCCCCTTTTTGTCATACATCAAAAAGGGTGAAAGCAAAACAAAGACAAAAACAAACAAAAAAAATTTTATTTTCAAGAGTCAATCATGCAAATATTTAACTCACCACAAATAAATGAAAATCTAGCATAATCTAAAGGTTTAGTAAAAATATCTGCAAGTTAAAAATCAGTTGAAACATAATCTATATCAATATCTCCTTTTTTAAAGTGATCTCTAAGAAAGTGATACCTAATGTCAATGTGTTTGGTTTTACTATGTTGATTTGCATTCTTTGTCATGTGAATAGTACTATTATTATCACAAAATATTTTAACATGATCAAAGTGTAAATCATAGTCAAGGAGAGTATGTTTCATCCAAAGAACTTGTGCACAACAAGCTCCGGCTGCAACATACTCCGCCTCGGCGGTTGATAGGGCTACCGAATTTTGCTTTTTGGAAGACCAAGATACAAGACAATTACCTAAGAATTGGCATGTTCCACTTGTACTCTTCCTATCTACCCTACAACCCGCATAGTCGGCATCCGAATAACTAGTCATTGTAAATTGACCGGTTTTCGGATACCACAAACCTAATTCAATAGTGCCCTTAAGATACCTAATTATGCGTTTAACCGCAACAAAGTGAGATTCCTTAGGACAAGATTGAAAATGTGCACAAAGACATACTGAAAACATTATATCCGGCCTACTAGCCGTTAAATAAAGCAAGCTACCTATCATGCTACGATATAATTTAATGTCTACACTATTACCTTGTTCATCCTTGTCAAGCCTCGTAGTGGTTGCCATGGGAGTCTTACTCACTTTAGTTCTTCAAGCCCAAACCTCTTGATGAGTTCTTTGGTGTACTTGGCTTGATTGATGAATATCCCATCCTTACGTTGCTTGATTTGGAGTCCAAGGAAGTAGTTGAGCCCCCATCATAGACATCTCGAACTCATCCTTCATGCATGACTCAAAAGCTTGGCAAAGAGACTCATTAGTAGATCCAAAAATAATGTCATCAACATAAATTTGTACAATAAGAATATCTTTTTCTACATGTTTTGTAAACAAAGTTGTGTCAATTTTACCTTTCTTAAAACCGTTTGAAATTAAAAATGAAGATAATCTTTCATACCAAGCCCTAGGGGCTTGTTTCAAACCATAAAGAGCCTTATCTAATTTGAAAAAAAATTAGGATGTGTAGGATCAACAAACCGGGGGGTTGTTCAACATATACCTCCTATTCAATAAAACCATTTAGAAAAGCACTTTTAACATCCATTTGAAACAATTTAAAATCTTATATGAGGCATAAGCTAGGGTCATCCGTATGGCTTCGAGCCGTGCTACGGGTGCAAAGGTTTCTTCAAAATCTATTCCCTCGATTTGAGTGTAACCTTGGGCAACTAACCTAGCTTTGTTTCTAACTACATTACCCGATTCATCCAACTTGTTCTTAAAGATCCACTTAGTACCAATTGTTGGTCTATCGTGGGGCCTAGGAACAAGATGCCATACTTGGTTGCGCTCAAATTGATTGAGCTCCTCTGCATAGCAAGCAACCAATATGAATCGGCCTCGGCCTCGAGGACATTTTTTGGTTCAATATGAGAAATAAAAGCAAAATTACCACAATAATCATGAGTTTTAGAGCGAGTGGTTACCCCTTTTGATACTTCACCTATGACGAGGTCCTTGGGATGATGAGGATTGAATCTCCAATTCTTTGGTAGTGGTTGGGTAGGCTCCACTTCATTTGTTTGATGTTCATTTCCTTGGGCCTCCTCCACTTTGGCTTCACTTCCTTCATCATCCTTTGGCTTGTCTCCCATAGTAGAAGCATCCTCCAAGGTCACTTTCTCCAAACCTTCATTCAAAGCATCAATTTCTACAACACTCTTAACAAACAAGTTAGATTCCTCAAACTTAACATGAATAGATTCCTCAATAGTCAAGGATGACCTATTGAAGACTCTATAAGCCTTACTAGTATTGAGTAACCTACAAAAATAGCCTCATAGGATCTAGCATCAAATTTTCCTAAGTTATCTTTTGTATTTAAAACAAAACATTTACATCCAAAAACTTTGAAATAAGAAACATTAGGTTTTCTAGAAAAGTACATTTCAAAAGAAGTTTTAGATGTATTTTTACACAAGAAAACACGATTTGCTATGTAACATGAAGTATTAACGGCCTCGGCCCACAAATAATGTGGTAGACCGTATTCACTTAGCATTGTCCTAGCCATCTCTTGTAAAGTACGATTTTTCCGCTCAACTACTCCATTTTGTTGTGGAGTTCTAGGACAAGAAAGTTCATGTTTTATTCCATGTTCTTCACAAAAAGTGGTAAAGGGAGGTTAATGAACTCACCTCCTCTATCACTTCTTATTCTAATTATTGAAGTGTCTTTTTCCTTTTCAACTCTTTTCTTAAAGGCTTGAAAATGTGAAAAGGCTTGACTTTTATGTTCAAGAAAGAAAACCCAAGTAAAAGCGAAAAATCATCTACTAAAACAAAAGCAAATCTATTCCCACTTAGACTTTTGGTTTGTGTTGGGCCAAATAAATCCATGTGGATTAACTCCAAGGGACGTGATGTCATGATATCCTTAATTGACTTGAAAGAGGACTTAGTTTGTTTCCCAAATTGACATGCGTCATAAACTCGGTCCTTTTCAAAATTCAAACAAGGAATACCTTTCACCATTTCCTTTGTGTTAAGCCTAGATATATGGTCAAAAGAAATATGGCCTAATCTTCTATGCCACAACCAAGAGTCATCATTGAGGGCTTTTAAACAAGTAATATTACAAGACATATTTAACATATCAATCATATAAACATTACTTTCACGAAAACCGGAAAACACACAAGCATTAGAGGTTCTATCAATTACTTTACAAACAACATTGTCAAAAACTACATCAAAACCTTTATCACATAATTGACTAACACTCAAGAGATTATGCTTGAGGCCGTCAATTAAAACTACATTCTCAATTAAAGGGGATGTGCCAAGTTTTACATTACCGATACCGATGATTTTACCCTTGGCGTCATCTCCGAAGGTGACGGTGCCACCTTCATGGTATCTTGATAGGGTTGCAAAGTTGTTGATGTCCCAAGTCATGGCCTTGAGCAACTACTATCAAGATACCACAATCCTCTACGTCGTTGGGCTTGGAAGGTACCTATATCATTTAACAAAATCGTTGACTTTGGTACCCAAACTTTCTTGGGTCCTTGAAAGTTAGTGTTTCGAACCCAAACATTATGATGAGATGCACTTAGTCTATCAAAGCAAAAGTTGGCTAAGTGCCCTTTCCGCCCACAATGTGAACATGAGAACACTCTACCATACATGAATGCATGATGTGTGTGTGGAGTGTGAGCATGTGTGTGTGAAGTGTGAGCATGCCTTGGGGGTTTGCCACGATGTAAAGGTTGTGTGGTATGAACATGAGCATGAGCATGGTAAACATTTTTCTTAGGGGCTTGTTTCTTAGGAAACATAGCCTCTAACTTCTTTTTGTTGAACTCACAATTTTTTAAAATAACTCCTAATGAGTCTATTCTTTCCTTAAGCATGGTAATCTCATTTGTGTCAACTTGTGGGACTTCCTTTTACAAGAAATCTTATATTTATCAAATTCATTTTTAATGGAAACCAAAGTAGAGTGTAAGTCATCATTTTCTTTAGAAAGATTAACTACTTGAAGACTAAGAGATTCATTATCCTTTTCATTTTAAATACTTTTTCTTTAAGAAATCATAGTTATGAGACAATTCTACAAAGGCTTCTCCTAACTCATCCATGGAAAGATCTTCATTAAAAGAAGTGGAAGGGGTTACCTTGCTTGTGCTCTCATTAGCCATGAAGCACATGTTGACGGTGTCGATCTCCTCCTCGGATTCACTTTCGAAATCCCATGTTGCCTTCATTGCTTTCTTCTTAAAGGGCTTCTTGGATGTGGAGGGCTTTACTTTGTCCGGGCACTCCGCAACAATGTGTCCCGGCTTTTGGCAATTGAAGCATATGATCTTTCTTTCTTCTTTGCCTCCTTGCCATCTCCTTCTACCTTGGAATTTTGCCTTGTTGTACATCCTCCGGACGTTCTTGACTAGAAGTGAGAGCTCTTCATCATCTTCTTCTTCATCGTCTTCGTCGGAGTGAGTAGCTTGACTTTTGAAGGCAATGGTCTTCTTTTTGGAAGGAGCAAAGTCCTCCCTTGCTTTCCTCTCCATCTCATGGGTTTTGAGGTTCCCAATGAGACCAATTAGCTCCATCTCCTCCTTGTCATTGAGTTCCTTCAAGGTTGTTGCTTTTACTCCCATGAAGGAGGAAGAGCCCGGATGATCTTTCTCACCCTTTGATCATTGTCAATACCATCACCTAGAGAAGAAAGTCCATTAGTGATTTTTGTAAATTTGTAACCATATCATCTATGGTTTCATGTTCTTGCATGCTAAAGTTCTCATATTAGGACCGAAGAAGGTCTATCTTAGCCCTCTTTACTTGTGAGGTCCCCTCATGTGAACTAGCAAATGTGTCCAAATTTCATATGCGGACTTGCAATGAATCACTCTAGCTATATCATCATCATTAAGGGCTTGAAGGAGTGCATAATGAGCCCTAGCATTGGCATCAAACTCTTTGGTCTCTATTTCGGACCAAGTAGATTCATCATCGGGGGGTGCACTAAAGGGTTTGGTCACGGCCTTTGCAACTCGACTACCTAGAGATTGCAAGAAAACGGTCATCTTAACCTTCCATATGGGAAAGTTAAGTCCATCAAACTTAGGGGGTGTCTTGATACCATCGGCCATCTTTACTAAGTGGATATGAGTGAAATGATTAGCAAAATAAGGATCTCTCTAAGGTTGTTAAGCCAAATCCTAGAGTCCAAGCTCTGATACCAATTGAAATACAGCTAGAGGGGGGTGAATAGGTATAATTGCTAATCTAATGATCTTTTTAAACTTAGAATGAATGAGTGATGCAACGATCTCTCAAAACAAGACTAAGAGCCGAATACCCCGTGAGAGGTTCTGAACTCCTTCCTCCAATTCCCTTTAAATGGGTTAGAGGTGCGCAATGCAACCTTGTTGTATGAGATTATGATCGATCAAGTCAAAATATGATGGATGAATGGTGAGATTCACACAATATGACACAAGTATTACAAGCTTGAAATAGTAGCACAAATAAAGGAACAAGATCACAAGCAAGTAAATGAAAGCAATAAAGTGCAAGAGATTTAAAGACAAAATTGACGCAAGGCAATCGCAAACACAAGAAGTTTGTTTCGAGGTTCGAGCCCGTAGCTCTAGTCCCCGCCTTCACCTCCGTGAAGGGTTTCCACTATCCACCGAG